>JAKIJQ010000049.1:457500-645000 GCA_023373905.1 Rhizoglyphus robini | reverse complement strand
TGCGACCGCTCTTCATTGCACAGGGTCCACGCTTCAAGACTGACTACATCCACCCGACTGTGTTTGAGAATGTTGATCTCTACCCACTGTGGTTGCATTTGCTGCAAATTCCCGTGAGTCAGTTCCCCTCGAATGGATCGTATGCTCGGGTGAGGGACATGCTCACCAACAAGCTCTATGCGAATGGAGATGACTATCTGCTGGCACATTCGAGAGGCCGCTCGAATGGCTCTATCAAAGCTGTTCAATGTAAGTACTATTGCCCTTAATGAAACCAACTCCTTGCTTATCTGCTTGTTACTCCCCTAACCCTAGTGTTGATCTATCTCGGAATTGGCTTTGCAGCAATCACCTTCATTGGCGTGTGTTTCGTGCTCTCAGCTGGCTTTAGTCACAAGACATCCTCTCGATCCCGTGGGTCGATGCTATCTGGTCGTGGCGCTGGTGATAGCCCCAACTTTGTCTCTGCACTCTTCAATCGATTTGTCCGTTCATCGGACTCGGGTGGCCGTTCTCGTCTGCGTAATTCTCATTACGACAACGAGTACAGAATGTTCTCAAATGGACCGAAGCATCATCTCGACTCTTCGTTCGACACTGAAGAGGAAGAGGATGAGGACGAGCTGTACTCGGTGAAAGCGGGCCCAAACGGAGTGATGGCTGCACGGAAGGGCAAACAGCGCAAGAACAATTCTAGTTCGAACTTAACCGACATTGACTGGGACATCATTGGCACCGGCCTCGACATTGATCTGTCTTCTCAGTTGAGTCCAGGCATGAAGGCACCGAGGGACTATCGAGACGAGCCCCAAGAGGTTGGTTCTGATGAGTCGTACGATATGGTCTCGTCGGGTTCGCAGGTGAAGGTTAAGAAGACCATGACCAAGAAGGACTACGAGTCACTGCTGATGGAGACCACTGACACGGACTCGGAAGGAGAAGAGTTGAAGTTTGCCATTGATCGAGCGAATGGAGCGAAAGGTGGAGACAAAGACGATGACGATGGACTCAAGACTAGTGGGGACCAGAAACCAGGCGGAAGTAGACTCATTGACATTTAAGGACTTGGCTACGTTTCAGTACTACGTTTCAGTACTACGTCTCAGTACTACGTCTCAGTACCAGGTGTCAGTACTACGTCTCAGTACTACGTTTCAGTACTACGTCTCAGAGTACCAGGTGTCAGTACCACTTGTCAATGTCTCACTGACCAGCACACACACACATTTCCCCATATTCCTTCTGTACTTATGATTATTCCTTATTAGTTGACCCCTAATTCTTATTTTTGTATTTATTTTTGTGTTTCTATTATGCTCATTTTGTCTGTTGTAAATATGCCTGCATTTGCTCCTTTCTCATTTGGCCAATGCCTATTTTTATTGCATTTTTCCTTGTGATTTTCCGAATTTTCTCCCATTTTTCCGACTAATCAAACCTTGAATCAAACAAACACATATACCTTGTTCCACTCATACACACATGATCATTGTTGTTATGATTATTATTGGTCACATTATTAAAACTGACTTTTACTGTTTTTTGTTTCGTTTATCTTCGCAATCCCACGTTGTATGACTCGGACTTTCGTAAGACTAAGCTTTCATATTAAAAAATAAGGTGCCGCAGTCGCCACCTGGTGGTGAGCAATGCAGTTTTACCTTTCAGGTTTGGTTAGTAGAGTGAACACTCTGTTATGTTTGCTTTTATGCTGATTAATATTTGTGAAATTTATTATAAATTGACCTATTTTTCAATGTATCATAGAGTAAAGCCTTCTTGAACCATCGAAAGTTCTCAGATTATTTGTGATATTTACTGTATATTCTGACTTGCATTGCATAAAGCATTAGAACTAATTCTAGATAATCACAGTGACACTCTGACATTGTCTATTAGCTTGTCATTGCATGTCTCAATCGCCTCAAATGAATGACTTGACTGAAAAGGTTTTAAAATGTACACCAAATTGCTCTGGGTTCTTGGTATATAAACACTATTATGTTATTAAATAGTTTAAAACACATCTCTACCAATTATTTTAGCTTATTTAAGGTAGATTTAAACCAAAAAATTAAAAATAAAAATAAAAATAAAAAATGTCAACACCGGGACGCGAACCCACACACCCCCTTTGACTCCTAAATTGTATCCCTCAATTCCTGGCCTTCCAGTAAAGGAAAAAAATTGGAGCGGCCGGGAATCGAACTCGGGCCTCTTGACTATCTTCCATTGAGCTTATTTATCATATTCTCCTTGCCCTAGGGCAGGAGGAATTAGATATTCAACAGAATTGGTCAATTGCACTACCACTGTGCTACCGCCCCGTTTTCTATAAGGCCTTTTACCTAAACGTTGACCTTAAAGAAAATGTTTTTTTCTAAAATTTTTAAAATAATTAATTTGAGATGTTTTTCTACTAATTCAAGGACGGTGAATCGAATAAAAATACTTATTAATTCTTAAAATGAATCCTAGTTCCAGAAAAGTTCCAAAATAGTTTTTTAAATTAAAAATAGTTAAAAGACCTAAATATTCATGTTGGAATGTGTCACAATGTAGTTGAGCTTTGTTTTAATAATTGTAATGATGCTATACATGGATACTATGGATTCTAATGACACAGATGTGACCATTGAAGGATTCTTTCGACTGTATTGACTCGACTGATGATATACATGGATCCTATGGATTCTAATGACACAGAGGTGACCATTGAAGGATTCTTTCGACTGTATTGACTCGACTGATGATATACATGGATCCTATGGATTCTAATGACACAGAGGTGACCATTGAAGGATTCTTTCAACTGTATTGACTCGACTGATGATATACATGGATCCTATGGATTCTAATGACACAGAGGTGACCATTGAAGGATTCTTTCGACTGTATTGACTTGACTGATGATATACATGGATCCTATGGATTCTAATGACACAGAGGTGACCATTGAAGGATTCTTTCGACTGTATTGACTCGACTGATGATATACATGGATCCTATGGATTCTAATGACACAGAGGTGACCATTGAAGGATTCTTTCGACTGTATTGGCTCAACTGATGATGTACATGGATCCTATGGATTCTAATGACACAGAGGTGACCATTGAAGGATTCTTTCGACTGTATTGACTCGACTGATGATATACATGGATCCTATGGATTCTAATGACACAGAGGTGACCATTGAAAGATTCCTTCGACTGCATTGACTCGACTGATGCCCTACATGGATCCTATGGATTCTAATGACACAGAGGTGACCATTGAAGGATTCTTTCGACTGTATTGACTCGACTGATGATATACATGGATCCTATGGATTCTAATGACACAGAGGTGACCATTGAAGGATTCTTTCGACTGTATTGACTCGACTGATGATATACATGGATCCTATGGATTCTAATGACACAGAGGTGACCATTGAAGGATTCTTTCGACTGTATTGACTCGACTGATGATATACATGGATCCTATGGATTCTAATGACACAGAGGTGACCATTGAAGGATTCTTTCGACTGTATTGGCTCAACTGATGATGTACATGGTTACTATGGATTCTAATGACACAGAGGTGACCATTGAAGGATTCTTTCGACTGTATTGACTCGACTGATGATATACATGGATCCTATGGATTCTAATGACACAGAGGTGACCATTGAAGGATTCTTTCGACTGTATTGACTCGACTGATGATATACATGGATCCTATGGATTCTAATGACACAGAGGTGACCATTGAAAGATTCCTTCGACTGTATTGACTCGACTGATGATATACATGGATCCTATGGATTCTAATGACACAGAGGTGACCATTGAAGGATTCTTTCGACTGTATTGACTCGACTGATGATATACATGGATCCTATGGATTCTAATGACACAGAGGTGACTATTGAAGGATTCTTTCGACTGTATTGACTCGACTGATGATATACATAGATCCTATGGATAATATGGGTACAAGAGTTTAATGAAGAGATTTATTCTACTGTATTGACTTTGACTAAACTCATAAATCACGTACCAAAGTCAAACTTTTCGTGCAAAATTCAATAACATTTTAAACACATTTTAAAATCTGCCAATAAACACACTCATGCTTATTAGCTACTAATACGAAAAACTAAAATGTGCAGAAACAATCTCCATGCTTATTACGAAATAATACAATCCATCAAAATAATTAAAACAAATTTAATCGATTTTTAGAGTATAAAAAGCTTAATTTTTGCTTTATTTTATCATTCAATTGGATTCAATAATCAAATTTAGTAATTTCCATTGGCTGACAAAATGAAATTCATCATCATCTTTTCACTATTTTTGGCTTCTGGTAAAACAGGGATTCTATTGTTTAATAATGCTTTACTAAATTTTTAATTAAGTTTTCACAGTTGAAGCCAAAAATCTTCAAGAAATTACGAATGAGGCACTTGCGCAGATAAGTCATGCTGCTAAGGAAAAAGATGATGTCAAACAGCTATACGGGGACTCTTCTTATGGAGCTGAGGTGCAGCCGCCGCAGTATGAGAAACCCAATTACGAGAAGCCCAACTATGATGATGATGATGATGACGATGAGAAGCCAACCTACGACAAACCTACTTACGACAAACCAACCTACGACAAACCAACCTACGACAAACCATCGGAAGAAAAGCCATCTTACGGGAAACCCCAGTCCTCCCACAACCCCGTCCTGTACAATCAGCAAGTCGTTGTCAGTCGTCCCAGCCAAAGTCAGGTTGGCAAATCATCTGTTCTTCTGCGCAAAGTACAAGAACAACTTGCTGAAGCCCTCAAATTGGCACGTTCATCATGCAAGAATGTCGAGATTCTCTCACAGGCAGGTCAACTTGTGAAAGTTGTTTTGTCACTCGCAGAAACCCTTGGTCAAAACAAGGAAGAGGTGAGCAAATTGACAGTTCAACATTGAGAGAACGTCTAGTGTTTAGTATTAAATTGTATTTGCAACGATCGTATACATTAAACTAAAATAGATATTGCTGTTTATAATTTGTTTGTTTATCACATTTAAATAAAAATATTTAATTCTGTGCGAAAATTATGACTACGGTTGTTAACATTTGTGACATTTGATTACTTTTTGTTGATCATAAATGTAAATTCACAAATTAATCAAGTTACATGTACTTTTTATGAGATAATTCAAATTTTTTTAGAGCAGAAAGTGATTTTACGATTGCTTTAAAGTTAAACTAATAAACAGAGCATAGGATATTGAACTAGAAAAATTCTATCCTTATCTTAAATTTCAAGATAGTATTATTGAAGGTCAAAATGGTGTTGGTTTCTAGAAATGAATCCTAGAACTTGATCGAATGTCTTTTTCCAGTCTTTTAATTAACTTTTCGGATAGTTTCATAACCCAATCCAAGTTAAACAGTTTAGTGTAAGTATAGTTTAAGGTTATAAAAGATTAAGTAGGATTATGAGTGTCAAAATATTACCAATGTTAGAGTTTAAGGTCTTACTTTTTATTCACTTTAAGTTTCAGTTGGAAAACGAAAAAACCTATTTTCAATACTGAGTAAATGCGGTACAAAACTTTGCGGCCCTAACTCGACAGTACGAAAGTCGAACTTTAAATGTGAAAATTACGATTCGTATATTTCAATAACAAATTAAAACAAATTTTAATGCTGTGCCTAAAGGCACAATCACGGTTGTTATAATTTGTGACATATGACATATAACATGTGACAAATTTGAATCTGCTTAGTCGCGCCCACGTGCGTAAATTGGCACAAATCTTAATAAATCAAATATCTCACGTTTATTTATAATTTTTTGAGTATATAAAGAGTTAAATTTTGTTTCAATTTAACATTCAAATTTGAGTTGTTCAAACAAAATCTAGAATTCAAAGCAAATTAAAATGAAATTCTGGCCCGTTCTGTTGATTCTTTTGGTTGGAGGTAATGTTCATATTTGAAATTTGAAATTAACATTTATTAATTATATGAATATTTATTTAAGTTTTTGCTGTTGATGTCAAAAAGCCGAAAGCAAAATCTGAGGCAGATTTAGGTTCACTTGAGGAATCGGTTGAGCAACAGCAGAATCCAATTGCTCAGGAGAAAGATGAAATGAAAAGTTCTTATCTGGATCTGGACGACTATTCTCCACTACAGGCTTCTCCTCTACAACCATCAGGTTATCAGAGGCCAGTTGGGTCGCCTGCAAAACCAATCCTATACAGTCAACAAATTATGGTCCAGCGACCTCACCATTCTGCCAGTGCTGGCAAAACCCGAAACATTCTATTGCAAAAAGTCATTGAACAAGTAGCGGAATCGTTGGAGGCCGCGAGAAGTTCATGCAGAAATGTCGAACTTCTCTCACAGGTGAAACAGCTGTTGAAGGTGATCGTCTCCCTTGATGCTCCAAGTCATGGTGAATATGGCAAGAAAGAAGGTGAAAATTATCCGGAAAATCAGGAAATCGAAAATCGAAAATCGAAAATAAATATTAGTTAAATAATACAAATCGCTTTATTCGCTTATGTCAATTTGTCTTTGTTCACAATAATATCTCAATTGTCTTTATGATTTTAATTTCTAAATTAACAATTTGTACGTAAATTTTGTTATTGAAAGCAGTGAATCGCAAAATTCGTTACAGAATTCCTGAAATATTCAACAAATTGAAAGCAAACACAACAATTGTGGGGACAAATGTTAGAACAAATCCTGGACTTCTGTGTTTTGGATCGATGGTATAACCTGTCCAGTAGATGATACGTCCAAAGGTAAACAAAAAGATAAGATAAGGAATTACGAACACATAACCGGGCGATACGACTACAGAGAAGACTAAAACATTGACAATGTGAAGTAGGATTTGCTCGATTGTGTTCATCAGGATACGATTTGCCTTCTCAACAAAGTGTTCATTACCGCTGAGTGGATTTCGAGCTGCGGGATTTTGAATTCTTCCTTTGGCAACATGAAGGATGGAGATGAAGATTGGGATGATGGAAAATATGAGAAGTCGAGAAGCGTAGACTAATCGTTCAGATGGAGAATTGATTTTGGATTTGCAACCGAAACTTTCATGAAAATTCCAGTAGACTAAAGTAAAGGTAACGAGGCCAATTAAGGTTACTTTCCCAGCGCTGCCAGTTCCTTCATCGTCAGCTTTCAGTTGTTGTGCGGTTTTGGATTTGGTTGTAGACATTTTGGTAGTGTTGGGATTGAAGTGACTGTTGGACTTGATGCAATGCAATTCAAAGTGTGAGGTTTCATTCTGCAAATGAACTTCTATTTATTTCAACTAGTCTATTTGTACTTGAGAAGTGCAAAAATTATCTTTTATTATTGCTTTTGATATAATCTTTGTCATATTTGTATTGTGTCTGGTTCCCAAGGAGACAGTAATGCAATCGGCACTTCATTGTTTTAAAATTTTCTCTCCAATTATACTGAGTTTTTATCTTACTACAGCTAACATATTTAAAAGGAATGTAATAAAATTGACCGAACGCATTCATTTTTTAGGTGATAGCATAACGTTATCAAGCGTTGTCAAAAGTAACGCGTATATTGAATCGAAATCAAATTAGTTAAATGTTGCGTCAAAACGTTCAAATTAAGCACTTTCAATTAAATACATTGTTCATTTGTTAACCTGTTATGTTTATCTATTTGAACTAAATCTATACTTTAAGTGCTAAAATGTTATTTTGTATATATGAGATTCTTGATATATAAGAACTTTAAAATAAAAAAATCTTGATATATATGATTATCGATGATTTAGTAAATTATTCGTTTATTCGTTTCCTGTACATTAATCCTATCAATTTTATGTGCCATATGACAATGTTTTTCAATTTGAATATGCTCGCAACAAGAAAAAATAATAATTAGAACCCAACTTGATCAATGCAATCGAATGTCTGTCTAATAAACAAAAACCGTGATACACTCTGCAGTATGTCGTCCTGTCAAATATTGTTTGTCGAGCCAACCGGTCGAGAGAGAACAAACGACGAAAGTAGGCAACATCAAAGGAGAACATCCGAAAACGATTAAAAAAGATCGACTTTACATAATTGTCTATCGGTTAACTTTGTACACTTTTCAAGTTAGTTCGTATTATTCCCTTGCTGTACATTAACACACACACAAGAAGAATTATTAACTACAAAACACAGATATGTCTAATGTCGAAACTCGAATCGAGAACGAACGTGACATTATAATCGAGATTAGAAGACAATAACAAACAAAAACATCCGAAAACGATTAAGGACAGTCGCGGAGTTACTGTTTTACGAATAGCCCCTCTTCACATTTCAGTGCTTATTTTGATGATCTTTGAAGGGCCATAAGTCAGTTAATACTATTCCGATTTAATCATACTATAGCTTAAATTAAAGATAAAACGTTTGGCTTTAATTGGATTAGTAAACATTTAAAAATATAACTTTTGTTAAAGATATAGCTCGAATAATGTAAAAAATTTGGGTATTTTGACACTTTGATAAGATCTCACAATGAACTGAGATAAAATTAGTTGGGTGTTTTCTAATCAATTTTTAATAAATGTTGTTACCTTTAATTAAAACCCGGACTCAACAAAATTGGTTAAATATTGAATGTAATATGGCAAAAACAAAATGGTTAGTTCGAGGTTTACAGGAGAAAGAATAAACTAAAATGTAAGCATTGGCCAGTAGGGGGAAAATTCGAAAAGTGCATCTTGGAAATGTTGATTTTTCTGGACTTCCAGTCGGAATATTGATTCAATTTTTTGTCAGATGATAGATAATGAGATAACTGATAACTTAAGATCTTAAAATAATTTGGAAATTTTTAACCAAAAAGTTGCTCCGCGACTTGCCTTAAACACGAGTTTGTCTTTACGTCAATGGAACTTTGTGTCCTGTTTGGGGTTGCACATAATGACTCTGTATTTGCACACACACACACACACGAACATAAAAAACAAGCGAGTGTTCATGATCCGACTTGTATTTGAATAAGTTGATTATCTCGAAACATATTTGTTTGAAACACAAAAAGAAATAACAAATGTATATAGTAAAGCAATTTAACGTCCGTGGGAAAGATCAAAAACCACTTTATACACTGTTCTATGTTCAAATATTGTTTGCCAGGGATCGAACGAGACATCACGTCCGAGGCAAGTAGACAACAACAAACGAGATTAGAAGACAATAACAAACAAAAACATCCGAAAACGATTAAACACGAGTTTGTCTTTACGTCTGATCTGATCTCGAAACATATTCGTTCGAAACACATTCGAGAAAAGAAATAACAAATGTATATAGTAAAGCAATTTAACGTCCGTGGGAAAGATCAAAAACCACTTTATACACTGTTCTATGTTCAAATATTGTTTGCCAGGGATCGAACGAGACATCACGTCCGAGGCAAGTAGACAACAACAAACGAGAACATCCGAAAGCAATTAAACGCGAGTGACTTTCTCATAAGTCGGAACTATCTGTTTGAAGTTGCTTCTGCAAAAGCACAATCACTGAGTGGTTGTTTAAGTCTACAACGAGTAAGAATTAGCATTTATCTACTCACACACAATTAAAGAGGATCATTCTGCTTTCTGCCTCGGTGGCAGGCAGACAGACATCAACTTCTGTCTAACTTCACTTGTGATTTTGTGTCTGTCCGAGAACATTCGACTTCTCATGGGAACTTATATATGTTCAGTGAATATTGTTCATGTTAATAATCCATCTTGAAGTACTATTAATCGTCACAAAATTAAGCCTTAATTAAATTGTTTTAAATTTATCACGAAAACAATGTTTAATATTGTTCAAATCTGTTTTTGTTGTTGTTTGTTTGTTTTCATCAATTCAACCGAAATAATTTTGGCAGCAAGCCGTTTTTCTCCATTTTGACATTCGTTTTTTAACTTCATCATCACCAAACCCCCATGATAACTTGTCTGTTCTGCTCTTGTCGTATCACCTCATTCAATCAAATCAACCGATTCAGGGCATAACATCGACTAGTCACCAAGTCCTTAACGAGTTCTCTAACCTGTTCAATCAATCTTACGCGTCTTTTATTATCTCAATCATAATATATGGTAACTAACAATTACAAAACCAAATCAAATTAGATTTAATTTTGTTTTATTGGGCATCCCAGCTCTATTGGTCTATTGTCAAGATTTTTGAATATCCCCTTCACCTTACTTCAATCTTCTCATAAAAATTCCATTTTTTGTTTTTGCATCCGTATATTTTCTTTTTGTACAATTCTAACTCACCCATTCCACAAATTACAGGTAATTTCGTTTTTAATTATTGAAAATTATAAAAAATAATATAATTTATTTGAAACAGGAAATCAACTTTACCACCACCCATCTCTAATTTTCAAGATGGTCAACTCGAATTATTTTCAACTTTACTCGCATCGAACTCTGCACACGTCTCGCAGATTCTTCTTCATCTTTATTCAACTAACAATTTTGTTCTGGTTCGTTAAAAAATTACTTTTCTTGGCATGAGACAAACAGACAAACATAACACAATACACATACTTAATTCGATAATGACAATTTTAATTAGCAATAAACACTGTATATGAATTTATTTATCCACTTAAATCATGAGTGCGGAGACTTTTTGGCAAAAAGTCCACCCAGTTACCTGGATAGTTCAAAAATAGTGGACTTTTAGGAACAAAAGTGGACCGAGGTCCACGGTCTCCGCACCCATGACTTAAATAATCAAACATTTAGTACTCTTTCTATTTTAAGTCTTTTTTAGTAACCTAAATTAACCTATTTGTTCACCCTAAAACAAATAAAATTCTATAAATGTGTATGATTTCTCATGTATCACTAATGCTAATTGCTTTTGTTGTTATGTCTAGTTTTTGTTTAGTCTGTTGTGTATTTTTATTAGTGTTGACAGATGACATTTTTAGTTTGTTTGAAAACTCGCCCATCTGGATTGAGTTTTGACTGTTTCAATGATTAAAGGTTTTGTTCCGAGTATGAGTATGATTCCGTGGTTCGCCTGGAACACGTAGCTATACAGTTCAATAAATTTGCTCTGACTTACGGATCACGTCATCCAGTAGCCCGCCTCCTTTCCAGTTAGGTATTTTTGACAAAATAACAATCTTCAACGGCAACTCTGACTTATAACCCTTCACATTTATGTCTGAACATGGCATGTCAACAAAGCAATCGTTACTATTGATTGCGTTTCTATCATTGTTCGACTTGGTCTTGGTCCACGTGAATTGGTGTAAGTTTTATATTTCTACTTTAGGGTTTCAACTTAAATCTTAAAAAACTTAAAACTTCTACACCAGCTAAACTAAACATCTGTTTGGGTGTTGTCAACTTATGACACATTGCTCACTTATTCTGAACTTTGATCATATCCAGGTTCAAGAATATAGTTAAGGATTCTTCCTTTCGCAACACTCTCGTCAATATCCAATTCTATTTTTTTAGGTATTTTTTTGAAGTTAATAGCAAACATAATTGGGTCATTGGGTATTGACCCAATACTTTTATGATGTAATTTGATGGAATAAGATGTTAAGATCAAGAATAGCAAAGAGTTTTTTGATAGATAAATATAACCGAAGGCGTTCAAGCTCAATGCGAAAACCCCGCATAAGCTAAAGAGTTCCTAAATGTTTGTTTAAAATTTCCAAATCGTTAGAACTTAAAGCACCGAATAAAAAAAATCTAATGTAGATGTGTACATAACATGCTCACAATTAGAGACGATTTCACTCAAACTGTATTTGAGGTTATATTGGTCTGATTACAATCGAAGTGTGCTTGCTGTGACCGTGGGTCGTCTATAAAGGCCCTCTCACCTGATCTTTGCAGGTCCCAAAGTGGCTCGAGTTGCACTTGATCATTGTTATATGTCTTCAGTTTGTGGACATGAATCACATTTCGCAATAATTATTTATTAATTCATTAATCAAGTAATTTGCTTATAAAATAAAATAAAAATAAAAATAATTCAAAATAAATAAAAAAGTTCCGAAATGAAATTGCTTTATTTCATCAAGACTTGATTCTGGGCAATGTCCCCGCGAAAGATTCATGGTGGCAAGAGTATGGTCGGGTGAAAGACCATTATGCCGATGTTTTCAAAACTGAACTTATCTAACATTGTAAACAAAATTGGACCATCAGGTGACAATCCAAACGTTTAACGAGTAATTCGAATGATTGGTTGACGAATTTGGAATGAATGAAGAGTTTATTGAGAGTCGAGAAAGACAACCAGTTGCACTCAGACTCAAAGCGAAAGTGATTGAGCGAGTGAGCTGATCGAGTGTACAAGAGAGAGAGAGAGAGAGAGAGAGAGAGAGAGAGAGACATGCGCACGTAGTGCGATGACACTCGTTAGAGATAAATACAATGTAACAGTAAAAGGGGGAGGCAACCGATAGGTAAGCCGACTGGGAATGCCAGAGCATTTACATTCTCCCCGGGTAACATTAATTTTAAAGTTACAAAGGTTACAAAGTACAAGTTTGAAATTTTAAAATTGGAAATAAAACAACAATAAAAAATCAAAATTTAGAGAAAAGGAAAAAGAATGAGAAATGTCATAAGGACAAGATCCAAACAGGTGTTTACAAAAAATAATCTAAAGTGAGTTGGAGCCATAATGTGGAAAGAAAGCCCTAATACCAGCTCACGTGTGTCCAAACCAGAGACGAAGGCGAGATTTTAGTGGTGGCGGTTGCGATAGAAGCGTGGTCCGGCCGTGTTGAGACGTAGGCGCGCTGGGTCGCGGGCTGGTGCATCCCAATTGGCATCAAACATCGTTGGGTTATCGAAATGGATTTCGCTCGGTAAGAACCGAGCAATGGGATGACCAGTCCTGTGAGTTTGGGCAAACTCATGGAACTGGAGGGCCAACATCTCCAGGCGGACCATGGTGGCTGTTTCAGGGGCCGTAAAAACGCGCCCGATATTTTGACGCATGTGGCGCACCTCAGTAGCCATTCCCACAATATGGTCGCGACGGGCGACGAGGTCGGCCCTGGACAAGACTGCGATGGCTTCGGGAGTTGTAGCCACGAGCCATAAATTTGCTACCGTATAGGCTATTTCGGCCAATCGCGTTCCATAATGCATCTGCCGGTTCAGCAGAATTTGTCGAGGCATGAATGCCCGTTGTGCGGGTTGGTTGCCTTGATTTCGGTTGTAACGTCGCGGAATGGCGATGACACGAGGCGGCTGAACCGGTGGTGGAGGAGTTGAAGACCGAACCACCCTCGGAGGTGGGGGAGGCGATGGTGATTGCGCCTGCTCGAGTTCTTCTTGTCGAAACATGGCCGAGTACGTTGGGCTCGGCGTGGACTGGCTTGTTGGACCACCGAACTCTCCGGCATCGGGTGCCGAAGTGCCAACAGGAGTCCAAATTATTCGTCCGTTTCCTGCGTTTCCTGTAGATGTCGATCCGAATGCGGAAGGGGAATCCCGCATAGTAGAGTCGAAGGAGCCGGTCATCGCACGGAGCTTCACGACATCACCCGGAAGTTGCGCGGGTGGCACCGGTGGACCGGACCGTGATGGGCCGGGAGCCTGAAAGTCGATGGCCATCCGAGACTCATCATCTGACATCGGCACATCCTGCAAGTTCGGGACAGCAGGAGGCGAAACCATGGCCCCAGGGGAAGACGGGATCGCATCGATGTCAGCAGAAGCACTCAAGTCCAAAACTTGTTCGATGAATTGGACATCAGAGCCAGAAGACAAGGTTGGAGATGGCGGCGGTGTATTGGACATCGTGAAGGCAGAATAGAACGAGAAAACGACAAGGCAGGTTGGTGATGCAGAATGGAGTGAAGATTGAGGTCTGGTATTGGACTTAATATACTAAATTGGAAAGGATGAAGGTGTGGGCAAGGGATTAAGAGGTATGGATCATAGGCAAACCCGATAGATAGAGATAAAGAAAAGATCGAAAACAAACTAATCGAAAGGCCGCCTTCGGTGTTCAAGCTCGAGTCCAAAGAGGGCCGAAACCAGAAAAAGAAAACAAAAGAAGCTTTCCCACGACCACCGAAGGACGGAAACCACAGCTTGCACGAAGAAGACTGCGGTGACATGACGATGTGACCAAAAGGCCGTGAAGACCTAATAAGGAGAAGTTTGTTAGGATGTATACCTCAATGTTGCCGACAACCAAAATTGGAAGTCGGTTCGATGAGAAAGTTTGCCAAACGATGAAACCTATGAAGGAAATGACAAGCCGCACACGATGGTTAAAGATGAAAAACGGACGACGTAACGACCGAATAAAACCCAAACAATGGGCACGATAACGCAATCATAGGGTTAGATGAAAGAGCGTGCCGATGAAATGTTTGGAACCTCAATTTAGATCGTGGCCACCTTGACTGGCGTTTGAAATATGCCAGTAGGCAGCAGGATCATCCGATAAATGGCCTCGAGGAGAGGGGAAAGGCGATGAGTGTGATGCCGATCGACTCGAAGGCCGTAAATCAACCAGGGGGAGATCACCCAGGTTGGACCTAACGCGCGATTTTCGAAACCAGAAGGTGGCAAAGGCCACCGCCAGCGCCAAAGCGAGCGAAAGACAAGCGTATGCAATGTAATGTGGAGCATCGTTAACGAACACGTCCGAGAACGTGACTGAGCGCCACTTGTTTGTTTCATTCAGAATTGCTTCGATTTGTCTGTGGTTTTCCGAAGGAAGGATGCCTGATTGATGATGAGGGAACAATTGGCTGTTGACTATGCCAGATTGATCCATATTGACATTAAGTTCTGCTTTCTTAGTGACATTCGATGCTGGGAAGGTTTGATCGCCAATAGAAAAAGAGATCGAGCGTGCCAGTTTGAACACGCGACCATCACAGGGGGTAGTGACGCCCTTAATCGTAATGTTTAAGACAGAACAGTGAATTACGCGGTAAGCGTTCGATGCTACGATCTGTTATAGTTCTTCGGCGGCTGTGTCCGAAGACGATTTGCATGAGTGGACAGCCCAAAGAGATTTTTTGTCCACGTGCGATTTGCATAGAATAGGTCTGTCTGAAGTGACATATTCTTCGGCCTAAGTGATTGGGTTGAAGGAGATCACGTTTGGACAATGACTGACAGAGTCATCAATCACAAACCGAGGCCCGGTATATTTCAAGAAACAGTACATCATAATGCAGAACCTGAGCACGCAGAGCGTCTACATTGTAGTGGTTCTTGAAACTAAGATAAGTCGAGTTGGCCAATGATGTCACACCAGCCACAATAGTTGCAAGAGGTAGTTGACGTTTGGCACGGGGGCGAACAGGTAGGTAAATTGGTTGGTCAACAGATTCGCAGTGAAGCTTCAAAATGGGCACAATGTGTTTCGAAAACAGAGAGCGACAATAAGCGTTCAGGCCAGGGGCACCGTGTGGATCGCGAAAAGCACACGTGTCCAGAATTTTCACGATAAAAGTAGTGTCAGTCTCACCAACAGTTGGTAGGTGGGTGGACTGCTTCCATAGGACAGGGTCGACTTCAGCAAGTGAAAGCACATGCACCATTAGGGCCAGTACACAACAAAAGAAGGACATGTTTGAATTCAAGTAACCAGAAGATGTCTGGTGACAAGCGGGGTTTATTAGACGCACGGGACGTGTCACCCCGTCGTTGATGACCCGTCAATATCTGCTAAACTGGCAGATACAAAATGAAATGCGACTGGCCGAAATGGCATATACAGTTGCTAATCTTTGGATCGTAGCCACTACTCCTGAAGCTGTGGTCATCCTGTCGCGGGCCGACCTCATCGCGCGTCGCGACCACATAATGCGGATGGCCAGTGAGGTGCACCGTATTCGCCAACACACCGGTCGAATATTTTCGGCCCCCGAATATGGCACAATGGTGCGTCTAGTGCTATTGGCGCTCCAATTCAACGAGTTCGCCCAAACACACGGGACACGTCACCCTGTCGCCCGGTTTTTACTGAGCAAAGTTTTTTTTTCGATAACATTACCGTGTTTGACGGTAACTGGGATGCCCCGTCTCGCGATATAGCTCATTTGCGCTTAAACTCGTCCGGCAAACGCTTCAATCGCAAGTATCTAAAATTCGCAGCATAATGGTGGTGTCTGTCTCACCGATAGTTGCGAAGTGAGTGAATTCTTTCCAAAGAACAGGGTCAACCACTTCAAGGGAGAGAACGAGCACGAGTGGCGCAGCCAGACAAAACTAAGCCAAAATGCCAATTGCCAATTACACAGAATATGCGACCGTGGTCATTAACGGAAATCCATGGTTGTGTCGTTGTCGTGGTTCAGTAAATAAGGTACATTGGTTGGTTGGAATCGTAGAATATCACGAAAGTCTCAAGCTGTATAGAGACTAGGCCAGCGAGAACAATGACCCGATAATCATAATTTGAAAGGGTGTAATCTCTTGCGATTTTGCAGAGTTCTTAGAGAAAAAGCAAACTTCTAATAATGGTCAACAGATCGGTTCGCATCTCGAATATCGCTTGTGGTATTGACGATTTTTGGAAGTTCGCTTCTACTCCGAGGTGGACCTTTCATTCTTTAATCCCTTTGCGGTTCAAGTATGAAAACGCGAAACGATTGTTTTAAGAACTCTGCAGATTCGAGAGGGACTATACCCTTTCAAATGATGAATATAATCGCTTCATTGATAGAGGAACATGCAAGGATCGATCATTTTCACCATAAATGCTGAATCGATCTCTCCAAAGGTTGGGAGGTTAGGCGACTGCTTCTAAAACACAGGGTAAACCTCATTCTATGACAGCACAGGCACAGAATTCGTTTTAGATAGGAAACATTTTCAGTAACCATTTTATACTTTTCCTTAATCAAATATTTACTCTACTGTTTCTGTACAAAACATGCGTACAAATAATGCAAATAAAATACCCCAATATGCTTTACTTAAATCTAGAATCAACAAAAGCAATTAAGCTATTTACTAACACGGCAAAAATAATTAATTTACAATCATCAAATACAAATTAATTATAAATTTAAACATTTAATTTTTAATAAAAACACTGACACCAATCTACACACTGAATATTACGCGAATATTCTTCTAAACCAATAACTCTTTTACTCTAAATAAATACATACAAACAATTATTTCTAAAATGTCTCATGCCAAGTTTTTTTTCCTGTACGTTTTGTTGTTGTTATTTGTATTTTTGTTTTAAATCTGTTAAATTTATTCTGCTCTGTTAATTCCACTGTACCTAATTGTCTAATATACAATAATAAACTTTAATTGTGCTTGATTACATTTATTTAAAATGATTAGATGTTCGCGTTAGAATCTTGGATTCAACAGAGTCAGAAGTTAAAGTAAGTACAACAAATTATGGATATAATTTAGTCTAATGGAATGATGAAAAGATAAGGAAAAACGAGTTGGAAGGTAAGTTATATTTAATATTTTTTTCTTATGTTGATTGGAATATCAAAAAGGTAATACTAGATACTCACTTTAATATACTCACCAATGATATCAACTTCTGATTGCATCATGGAAACTAACTAGCTAAATCCGAGTGCACTCACAATTTCAAATGATAATTTAGAACATAGATTTAGAATATTTATTGTATCCTTTCCAGAAACATAATTCTTGTCATGAAAACATAAATGTGTTTTACTGATTTACAAAACTCTAGTTCTGCTCAATTGTATCCTCGATCCAAGGGACAAGTTCGGTGACTCGAGTGAACACACTCGGATAGAGCTTTTGTTGTTTACACTATTCTGTCCCCCAACTGACAACTCCATTGAGATACCATCGTGTGCTGACGGTGCTCGTGTGCCACATTCTGGATAGTTGAGTGCCAAGACCGCAGCCAAAAGCAGTGTCAAGAAAAGGAAACTTGTCATGAAGTGTTTCATCGTTTCGAATTGAATCAATCTGTATGTGCTCAAGATAGAATACTTTCTTATATTTATATCAATCAATCAATGGAATTCCATTTTCAATAAAAATTTAAGTTATTTTATTATGTTTAGATATGTGAATATTAATATTAATGCCATTGAGTAATAAATAAAATAAAATAATAATTTAATTGATATATTTGGTTGATAAATAAAGATAATAATAATTTTAAATCGTTAATCCACGAAATAACTCGTTGACAACGAAATTGGTATCAAAGAAGATTAGAAATGATGATGTAAATTTAAGAGTGTATTCATGTTTACTGACTTAATCGAATTTGTAACTTTTAACATTCAAACTTCTAATCAGATGCAAAAAAATCGATTTCTCATTATGTTCACCAACTTTAAAAATAGAAAATGAATTTTTGCTACAAAGCTAAACTCTAGGTTATTTGAATAGGGGTTTGAAGATAAAGTATAAAATAAAGTATGAGATAACAAAGATAAAGTTAAATTGTGGAAGATTTTGTATAATGTTCTTTGGCACAATGGTATGATTGATATAAGAAAAGGTTAAAGTGCAAAAGCCATTACTACTTTTGCTACGCTTGTAGTGTCCAATAAGCGTTTTCGCATCACAATAAGCACTTTCAATTAAATACATTGTCAATTGTGCCAACTTGTTATGTTTATGTATCTGAACGAATACTGTACTTCAGGAGTGCGGAGACCGTGGACCTCGGTCCACTGGTGGACTTCCGAGATTTTCTAATGTCCACTGAGTGAACCTCACTGTAATCTATGAGATTAATGTTTTTAATACAAAAATTGTGTCATGTCTTCCATTTACAATACAACTTAATCACTTAGTAAATTTCTTTTCTTTATTGAACATTTTACTCTCTTGAAATGTATCTAATTTTGCTAGTGGATTTAGGCTGAGGGACCTGGTCACACAGTTTTCTGAATAGAAAAAAGTTTGAGTTGGTAGATCATATACTGAATTGAATTTAAGAACTTAATCCAACAGTTAGTGGAACGGGAAGTGTCCTCAATTGAGTTTGCGGGTCTTATGCTAACAATTTAAGAAACTAAACCAAATATATGTTCCAATTAATAACACGACCGTAAGTCTCCTATTTGATTATAGAATCAACGTCGACTTTGAGAATCGATATTCAAGTCTTACTATTTGAAGCATTGCATAAATCTGTTTAAAAGTGGTATATTAAGGAATTTTAACAACCACAATTTTATGGATAAGGTCTATCAACCAAATTATGATATGCAAACATAATTGGAGACACTCCGTTCCACCAACTGTGGGATAAGGTTTCTCAACACAATAATGATCCAGAACACACAATTGGGGACACTTTCCGTCCCACCAACTGTTGAATAAGGTCTATCAATCCTAATTGGCTTCTTGTTAGCTTATAATAGCATTGAATCAAAAAAGTTTATTTGAGAAAAAACTTATAAGGGTACCCCCTTCTATAGTATTGGGTGGACTTTCAGGGGTGTCGAGGTCCACTCTAGTGGATTTTGATTCAAAAAGTCTCCGCATCTCTGCTATACTGAAACACTTAAAAAGACTAATTTTGTCAACTAATTTTATGAGTCTAATACTATCTAAAAAGGGTCACTTTTAACGCGGTCTTTTGTCATTATAAGAGTTGGTGTTTTTTACTCATTATCTCTCTGGCTGCAGTAGCGGCTGGGATTCTGTTCATATAGTACGTAACTGATTTGCATACACACCCCTACAGCCCAATTTCATGTATTAGATAAGAAAATTTAATAGTAATAACAGCAATTACACAAATAACATATAAATCAAAATATCCACATATACGAATTGTCTAGAACAACAGTCAATAGATCTAGACATACAAACGCATCTTAAGGTGTTGGGATTGGGATCAAGATTGCATGATGGTTGATTGAAATCAGGACCAACGGGAAGCCATCTTTTTGACAATCGGGCAAAGGCAACAAGGCCCAGAGAGCGGAATTAAGTTTGGGCGACAGTGGGACAGAGACTTGAAGGCCGTGAGGTAGCGTCCATTGAGTAGCTCAAAGAAAGAAAGATGAATGATTGGCCAGGATAATTTGCTATTTGGTCGGTTGGTAGTTGGTTGGTTAGTTGAAAATGATTGAAATCAATGGCCGAGTTAACTCAATAGGAGATTAGATTCATCGGTTTACCACAGGTCCCCCAATCGTGAAAAAACTAACAAAACAAAACAAAAACCAAAAAAGTAGTAGGCTAATTGTATGTTCTGGCCCACCCTAGCTCACTAAATCTCCCAAAGCGAATAAAAGCTAAAATAGCATCAAAAATACATCGATTTGTGTCAATAAAATCAAATATACAAGTAAAATTCACCTAAATTGAAAATCATCAAAAATGGGTAGGTTGTTTTTTGTCAACTTTTCGAAAAACTTTCTCTCAAAATTTCTCTTTTCTAAAACAAGTGAAAAAGATAGTAGTGATAAGAACTAAAATCTCGAGCACTTTTCTACTGAGCTAGAAAAGACTATTGAATTTAGCACAACAACTCGAGCACTTTTCAACTGGGCTAGAAAAGACTATTGAATTTAGCACAACAACTCGAGCACTTTTCTACTGAGCTAGAATATACTTTTCACTGGGCTAGAATATACAAATAACAAATAAGAAATAACAAAAATCAATAAAAAAAATTGTTTTAAAAAACTTTATTTAATATACATTGAATTATAGTTTAATAGTTTAATAGTTTTAATTTTCGTCTTTCGTCTAATTCATCATTATATTGCCATCAGATACCATTCTATACTTTTCAATTGACAACAAATCACAATAAAAAGAAAATGCAGTAACTGAAGACATCAGAGAAATAACAAAATTGCTTGCATAGAAATTGAGTCAGTACAATTAACTAAATTCAACTGTATATTCTAGCCCAGTGAAAAGTATATTCTAGCTCAGTAGAAAAGTGCTCGAGTTGTTGTGCTAAATTCAATAGTCTTTTCTAGCCCAGTTGAAAAGTGCTCGAGTTGTTGTGCTAAATTCAATAGTCTTTTCTAGCTCAGTAGAAAAGTGCTCGAGATTTTAGTTCTTATCACTACTATCTTTTTCACTTGTTTTAGAAAAGAGAAATTTTGAGAGAAAGTTTTTCGAAAAGTCGACAAAAAACAACCTACCCATTTTTGATGATTTTCAATTTAGGTGAATTTTACTTGTATATTTGATTTTATTGACACAAATCGATGTATTTTTGATGCTATTTTAGCTTTTTATTCGCTTTGGGAGATTTAGTGAGCTAGGGTGGGCCAGAACATACAATTAGCCTACTACTCAAAAAAAAGTTCAAATTAAGTTTGAATTAAAACCAAAAAATAAAATTTCAAAATTACTTTAGTTGATTAAAGATGAAATATGATAAAACGAATTTGCTATCGAGGAGTTGGATTGATGCAAGTTGACAATTTGATCCAATTTGTGATTTAACACTATTGATGATTGCGTCAGATGATGAATAGTCTTTCACAATAAGTTGCTTTAACAGAAAATAAATATTCTATATCATAAGAAGATAACTGGTAATTGACACACAATAGAACATAGTAAAGAACACAATTGGTCAAACATTTCGGTTCATAAACAGGCAATTGGAACGAAGAAACAAGAGAATAGACCAACAGACGATCACAGAGCACAACACAATGCGAAAACGAGTGTGAGTGTGAGTGACGGTTGTGTATGCGAGCAGACAGGCAACAGTCGTGTCTAGACAGTGAGAGGGTGCCTCATTCAAATGAGGCACTGGTACGCAAGCGCAGTGAGCTTGGTCAACTCAAAATTTATATTTGAAATAATGAGCAAAAAAGAGTAATGACAAATAATTAGTAAAAATTACTTGATGAATTGAAAAGAAATATAAAGTGTTAAGCAAAAAATTGCATGACTTTTTAGGACTTCTAAAGTCATGAACTCATTTTAGGATTGGCTGGGAAGTGCTAAAACGTTTATCCACTGGTTGAGTTTTTTACTAAACAAAATGATGTAATGTATTGTAACAATCGGGATATACTTCGGATGTATGTGAATTTGTATAAATAAAATTCTTTATATACTGGAACACAAATATAAGGAAATCAGGATATATGATTATTGATGATTTAATAAATAATTCGTTCATTCGTTTCCTGTACATTAATCCTATCAGGAAGTGACATATGTCAGCTTTCAAATTTGAACCCGTTCGCATCAAGAAAACTAGAGCACAACTCGATCAAGGCAATCAAATGTCAGTCGAATAAACAAAATCTGGGAGACATTCTGCAGTATGTTGTTGGGTCAAATATTATTTGTCAAGCCAACCGATCGAGAGACAACAAATTACAAAAGTAGTCAACATCCGAAAACGATTAAAAGAGAGCGATCCTCGATAATATTGTCAGTCGGTTGACTTTGTGTAGGTCTTTAGTTAGTTCGTGTTGTAATGTGTCAGTACAATTACACACACACAAGAAGGCTTACAATCTACCAAACACAGACATGTCTACTGTCAAAACTCGAATCGAGAACGAACGTGACATGATGATCGAGATTAGTAGACAATAACAAACGAAAACATCCGAAAACGATTAAGCACGAGTTTGTCTCTACGTAAATGGAACTTTGTGTCCTGTTTGGGCATTCAAATAATGACTCCACATTTGCACATACACGAGCATACACAACAAGCGAGTGTTCATTCAATGATACGACTTGGATTTGAATATGTTGATTATCTCGATACATATTCGTTCGAAACACATTCGAGAAAAGAAATGACAAACGCATATATTAAAGCAATTAATCGTCCGTGGGAAAGATCAAAAACCACTTTTTACACTGTTCTATGTTGCTTGATCAAATATTGTTTGCCAGGGATCGAACGAGACATCACGTCCGAGGCAAGTAGACAACAACAAATGAGAACATCCGAAAGCAATTAAGTGACTTTCTCTTAAGTCTGAACTTTCTGTTTGAAGTTGCTTCTGCATTAGAACACGCACATTCACTGTGTGATTGTTTAAATAAGAATAAGGATTTATCTATTCGCATACCATTGAAGAGGCTCATTCTGCTTTCTGCCTCTCTGGCAGTCAGACAGACATCAACTTGTGTCTCACTTCACTTTTGATTTTGTGTCTGTCTGAAAACATTCGACTTCTCAAGAGAACTTATAAATGTTCATGTTAATAATCTATCTTGAAGTACTACTATCACAAAATTCAACCTTAATTAAATTGTTTTAAATTCATCACGAATCACCTTTGTTTAATATTGTTTAATTCTGCTTTTGTTGTTGTTGTTTGTTTGAAAATTTATAAAACATTTTCGCCAGCAAGCCATTATTCTCCATTTTGACATTCGCTTTTATTAACTTCATCATCACCAGATCCACATGATATCACTTGTCTATTCGGCTAAGTGTAACATCACTTCATTCAATCAAATCAACCGACTCATGGCATCACATCGACTAGTCACCAAATCTTTAACAAGTTTTCTAACCTGTTCAATCAATCTTACTTCAGTCTTCTATAATCTCAATCATAATATTTGGTAACTAGAAATTACAAAACCAAATCAAATCAGATTTAATTTAGTTTTTTTGGGCTTCCCAGGTTTGGTCTATTGACAACATTTTTGAATATCTCCAACTCCTCTTTCCAATCTACTCATAAAACCCATTTTATGACAGTTTTGGCATTCGTTTATTTTCTTTTTGTACCATTCTAACTCACCAATTCCACAAATAACAGGTAATTTCGTTTTTAATTATTGAAAATTATTAAAAATAATTTAATTTATTTGAAACAGGAAATCAACTTTACACCACCCATCTCTAATTTTCAAGATGGTCAACTCGAACAATTTTCTACTTTACTCTCATTCAACTCTGCACATGTCTCACAGATTCATCTTCATCTTTATTCAACTAACAATTTTGTTCTGGTTCGTTATTAAATAACTTTTCTTGGCATGAGACAAACAGACAAACAATACACAATACACATACTTAATTCGACAATGACAATTATAATTAGCAATATACAGTGTATATTAATTTATTTATCCATTTTAATAATCAAACATTCAGTACGCTTTTATATTTTAAGTTTTTTTAAATAACTTAACCTAACATATTTGTTGTTCCTAAAACAAATGAATGTCTATAAAAATGTATGATTTCTCATGCATCACTAATGCTAATCACTTTTGTTGTTATGTCTAGTTTAGTCTATTGTGTATTTTTGTTAGTGTTGACAGATGACATTTTTAGTTTGTTTCAAAACTCGCCCATCTGGATTGAGTTTTGGCTGTTTCTAGGATTAGAGTTTTTGTTGTCGATTTCCAATCATGATCATGATCATAATTGCCACGGGTTTGCGCTTAATATGAACATTGCATTTATGTAATGCAATAAATCACTTTTTTTCATTTAGTTTTAATCATATGCAAATAAGCTCATTTGCTTCATGTGATTTGATGCATTTGATTCACTCTTATTTACGATTCCATCGTAGTCTGTCAGTGTGCTACAAATACTTCATGCATTGACCTCCCTTTATTGGCGATTTGAGCATATTCTTTTTCAAAATGGATCCACATGTTCAACTATCAAAACGATTATCACTGCCACATGGTTGCGGTCTTCTCTGATTTCTCTGATCGTTGAGATCTGTGAATGGTTGCCTTTTGCAGTTGGTACTTTTTGGATGGGGAAGAGCTTTCTTCATTCACTTACATACGCAACTCGCTAAAACAACCCTTCCAAAAAGTAACAACAGCAAAAGGCACCCAAAACAAATCTCATTTATCATAAATTCTAGTACAATTGAAACATTTCACTTTGTGTTCCGTGTTTTTGTTTTCTACTTTTGTTTTGTGTCAAACCCCAACACGGACGGGCACCCGTATCTTATGCGTGATTGCATGGATCAGTTCATGCGATTGTTGCCTCACCAAATTGGTCTTCATTAACAAGTCGTGAGTCGATTCGTCATCCCTTCGGGCTAGTTCGTCACGTTGGGATGACAAATCGACTCCCAGCTTTAGCTATCATTCATTCCAATTGCAAAGTTGGGATAGCTCTCTGGCTTGGTAACAATGTAAAGATAATTGGATTGTGGTGTTTGCCTCATTGCCATGCCATTGCCTCCTAGCGGTCTGTTCTTTTTAAAATCTTCAGTGGACTTATCTTCTGTGCTAGTAGATTGAAAACAGTGGTGAAAATGCTCGTCAACACTGTCGAGGGATTCTTGCCTCCAGGAATCTCATTCAGGACCTTCTCGAACAATGTCTTGTTTCAATTCATTGATAAGAGTGACTACTCGATCACAGTCAGCACCCGATCAGGTCAAATCGACAATCTTGTTGTGATTATTTTCAAATTTTTCTAAATTGAAAAATATTTTATTGGATTATTCATAAATGCAAATATAAATCTGTCACCCTTAACCTTCTGGACATTACTCAGGAAAATCATTGTGAAAATGATAAATTGTTCTATTTTCCAATAAAAGAGGAATGAAACATAATTAATTAATATCTGAAAAGCTAGTACAGTCGATCAATCTCAATCAGTCGAACAATGAATTGAAAAATACAACGAGATTGTCCATTTGTATCGATCGGGGGTGGACTGTAATCGAGTAGTCTGTAACTCTGAGGACTCTGTAATGACAAGTCTGAATAAAATATTCAAAGCATATATTTGCTGTTTGGTTTTATTTCTTAAAACATCAAGAAAGTGGATCTAATCTGTGTGATAGATCTTCTCTTGCTGCAATATTTCTACAATAGGGTTTCAACTTATATTCTACACTATGCGCAAATGAGCTAGATCGCAGGACGGGCCATCCCAATTACCATCAAAAACGGTAATGTTATAAAAAAAACTTCGCTCGGTAAAAACCGGGCGACGGGGTGACGCGTCCGGTGTGCTTGGGCGAACTCGTGGAATTGGAGCGCCAAAAGCTCTAAACGCACCATTGTGCAATATTCGGGTGTCGAAAATATTTGCTGGCGTATTCGGTGCACCTCACTGGCTATCCGTGTTATGTGGTCACGACGCGCGATCAGGTCGGTCCGCGACAGGATGACCACAGCTTCAGGTGTGGTGGCAACGATCCAAAGGTTAGCCACCGTATATGTCATTTCGACCAACCGCATTCCATTCTGCATTTGCCGGTTTAGCAGATATTGACGGACCATCAAAGCACGTTGGGCGGTTGATGGACCCGGATTGCGATTATGATGTCGTTGTCGTTGCACTGCAATCACTCGGGGCGGCTGAGCCGGTGGTGGAGGAGCATGGGCCGGAACTATCCTGGGAGATGGAGGGGGCGATGACGCCTACTCGAGCTCTTCTTGATGAAAGAGGGCCGAGTATGTTGGGCTCGGCTTGGAACGGCTAGTCGGGCCGCCAACTTCCCCGGCATCGGGAGCCGAAGGGCCAACAGGTGTCCAAATGAGTCGTCCGTTGCCCTCAGCAGAGGTGGACCCGAAAGCCGAGGGTGAGTCGCGGTGAGTTGATTCGAAGGATCCGATCATCATCCGGAGTTTCACCACGGAATTGTCGCGGGTAAGGGGGAAGCAGGCGGACCGGTCGTCGATGGACCGGGAGTTACCATTGATCAAGATGATGAGTATTTGGAACGGTTAGAAGAGTGGAGGAAAGTACAAGAAGATTATGAGGAGAGATGGCCCCTGTCTCATGCCTTGACTTCGGCTAAGAGACAATAAGTTTATCTTAACTAACAATTTGTTTTGTCAATTCGTTATCCCTTCAGGCCAGTTCGTCACGTAATAGTGAGAGGGGTGGCGAACAGTGAAACGGTGATACGACTGTGAAGGAATTACCGTTACCCTCTCCTCGGGTTACATAAATATATAAATAAAATAAATTTTAGGTGAAAAGAAAAAGAATAGGAAAAGTCATAAGGACAACATTCACTAGATATCTACTAATTCAGGTGTCTAAAGTGAGTTGGAGCTCTTGTGTAGAAAGAATCCTATTACCAACTCATGAGTGTCTGCAGCGTGCATGCACTGTACAGGTGTAGTTGTCGAGCTCGAAGTGATTGGTCGGGTTGGCAATGGAGCAAAGTACGCAAGTATGCTTCATGGTACGTGTACTGGAGTGGATGCAGTGGTCGTCGATGTGGTAGTAGTGGACGTTGATGCGATCGGAGCAGAAGTTGATGTACTTGTATTAGAGGTTGATGTAGTAGAAGTAGAAGTTGAAGGTCGGATAGTTTGCACCTTCTTGGTGGTATGATCGATAAGTTCAATTTTGAAAACATCGGTAAAATGGTCTTTCACCCGACCATACTCTTGCCATCATGAGTCGTTCAGTGACAGGTGACTTCTTGAATGAAGTCCAGAAGGTTAACCGAATGCTCGACCGACCAGTTGTCGACAAAAACGAGGTCTTGGCCTTGATCTACGGCCTAGACGCGAAACTTGTTCATGAGGATCCATTTACCTTTACATTCAAGAAACACTTTTTGGATTTGGTGAAGGACAAATTCAGACACCAGTTTGACAACAGGCAAGTTAGGCGATTCACCGAACACAACAACAAACTCTCCGAAAACCTTTGCTCGTACAACAGCCAGCACACCAACACAAACGACTGTTGCACGCTCGACCACCAGCACACAAGCACCAACAACTATTTTGATTAGGTTTGAGTTCAAGTCAACCACAAGGCAACCATCAAGCACCTTATCTCTCAGGACAAGTAGAGTGTGCTGCAGTGATGGTTTGTGTTGTAAATGCAGAAGTACTTGTCCTGAGAGATAAAGTGCTGGATGGTTGCCTTGTGGTTGACTTGAACTCAAACCTAACCAAAGCAGTTGTTGTTGCTTGTGTGCTGGTGGTCGAGCGTCCTTCACCAAATCCAAAAAGTGTTTCTTAGATGTTAAGATGAATGGATTCTCACGAACAAGTTTTGCGTCTAGGCCATAGATCAAGGCAAAGACCTCGTTTTTGTCGACAATTGGTCGGTCGAGCATTCGGTTAACCTTCTGGACTTCATTCAAGAAGGCACCTGTCAACATCAGTAAAGGTAAGTGATCGTTCGAGTGAGTGAAATAACGTACCTTCGACCTCGTAAGGCCCAATCGCTATCACCACGAGTACAATCAGATGAGTTTTCATCGTGAGTTTGAGTGTTCGAGTTTGATCAATCTAATCATCAGTCAGTGCAGATAATCAATTGAATCGGACGCTAGCAGTACACCTAGTCTAATCGGAAATAAAGTTAAAAGTATATAGATGACTAATAGTATTCAGAATAATTCTATTATTACACATACATGCTGAACCGATAAATCCGCCGATCTCTGTTAACATAAAGTACAGATAAAATACAGATTATATCTAGTATTTTTACAGATTATATTTTATATTTTTGAAGCTAATTATATTCTGTGAATAATACGAAATATATTCGGTAGTGGTCAAAAATTACCGAATATATAGCATTTTCGGATTTGTTTCGTCCATTTTCAAAAAATATTCGTCCTTTTCAAAAAGTCGGTTTGTCTTTTTTCAATAAATTTCGTCCATTCAAAATTAATAATTTTCAAAATTTAAACATTCGTCTATTTTCAAAAAACATTCGTCTATTTCCAAAAATTATTTCGTCTTTTTTCAAAAATTAAATGTCCTATTTCAAAAATTTTAAAATGAAGTTTAAAATTTCGTCCATTTTCAATAATCCAATTGTCTATTTTCAAAAATTGAATGTCTATTTTCAAAAAGTTCGTCTTTAAGATTTTTATGATTCAACAAAAATTAATGTTTCGTCCTTTTTCAAAAAACATTTCGTCTTTTTTCAGAAAATGTTTGTCTTTGCTGATTTTCAAAAATTATTTCGTCCATTTTCAAAAAATTTTGCAGATTTTCGTCCTTTTTCAAATAGAAATGTCTTTTTTCAAAAAATGGTTTGTCTATAAAAAAGAAGAGAGTGTGGAAAGAAATTGTTAATTTGATAAATTAGATCAATTTTCAATCAGTATAACATAACTCAAATCAGAAATATTGTTACTTTGTTTAGTGACATATCCGGACTTACATAACTTACTTACTTGTTAATTGTTTTTTTCATTCTGTTTGTCATCCCACATCAGCTTCCGTCTGACCGTGAGTAACCCTTTGGTCTTATTCTAAGGAAACCTAAGACACCAAAGTTATCAAATTTACAGCAAACAGGCTGGGGATTATATGTAATCTAAAAAACTATATCAAGAACATGGTTTCTCGTATAGGATGCGGACAAATTCGATTGTAGCTTCTAGTTACGAACCTGATCCCGTGTACTGTTATCGAAACTGCCTTAACAAAATTGAAACACTACAGCACATCCTAAATGAATGTGGAAGCATGGAAGGCATGTACCACCGCAGACACAATCTCGCTCAGAACATAATCGTTGACCATCTTGAAGCCAACGGGTCTACTGTCTACAAGAACTTTACCGTCAAAACACGAACAGGGAGAAAAGTTTGTTCCAGACATCGTAGTTATTAACCCAAGCGGCACAGACTCACTTGTATTGGACGTTCAATGTTCCTTTGAGAATTCAAGATCGGTGCTAAACGAACGCGATCAGGGCAAAAGAGACAAGTACTCCGAGGCATCGGTGATTGCAGCGATTTACACCAAACTGGTCGAACTAGGTCATCAAGTTGGATCGAAGGACGTTTTTGGACTCATCTTTGGGGGCAAGAGGAGCCATCAGCCCTGGTACCTTCAACTTGTTGTCACAGCTTGACATATCAAGGTCACGGATAAGCTCGATCATCGATTTAGTCTCCCGTCAATCCCTCTCTATCTACAGGGTCTTCAATTCGGAGGATTCTGTTCAAGCTGCCTAAGGGCAGTTTTATTTAACTCTCTTTTTGTTGTATCAATAAATTGATTGAGAACTAAAACACTTGTTTGGGAGATATTTGTTTTAAAAGCTCTAAGATTTTTGGAAAATTACTAAAGGTATTTTGAAATAATGTTTACAAATATATTGACGCCTATCTTAGGTGAGAAAATTAATAAAGGAAAGTCATTTCAATTTTTTCACAACACTTTTATTTATCCAAAGTCTTGCTACTTGAATGGTTTTCACTCAGGCATAGTTTTATATAAAAAAGACACTACAATTTTTATCAAGATTCCATTATATGAAAAAAGACGAAATTTGTTTTTGAAAAAAGACATTTCTATTTGAAAAAAGACGAAATTTTGCTGAATTTTTTGAAAGAAGACGAATTAATATTTGAAAATCGAACAAGACAAACATTTTTTGAAAAAAGACGAAATGTTTTTTGAAAAAGGACGAAACATTAAAATTTGTAGACTCGAAAAATCTGAAGGACGAACTTTTTTGAAAATAGACATTCAATTTTTGAAAAAAGTCAATTGATTTATTGAAAAAGGACGAAATTTTGAACTTTATTTTAAGATTTTTGAAATAGGACAATTATTTTTTGAAAAAAGACGAATAATAAATTTCCAAATCTTTAAATTTTTTGACGGACGAAACTTTTTGAAAAAAGACGAATTGACTTTTTGAAAAGACGAATATTTTTTGAAAATGGACGAAACAAATTCGAAAATGCTATATTCGATGCAATTTCTGTCTGTGTTCCCTGGGCACAATGCCTTGATTTTAATTCGTATTTTTAAATTGTTGATGAAAAACTACGCTTGATTGTGCGTCCCCCCAGCGAATGCAACCCCTTGCATCAATTCTAACGGATGTGATGTCATTGCCTATTCGTCATAGATCCATTTTACGAACTCTTACAATGTTGATTATTTGCGTTCGCAAATGCAAATGTCAAATGCAAAAATTAGAATTCGTTTTAGATAGGAAACATTTTCAGTGACTTTTTTGGTCTTTTTAACCTTAATCAAATATTTACTGTACTGTTTCTGTACAAAACATGCGTAAAAATAATGCAAATAAAATAACACAATATGCTTTACTTAAATATAGACTCAACAAAAGCAATTAAATTTTCTATCATCAAATACAAATAAATTATAAATTTGAACATTCAATTTTTAATAAAAACACTAACACCAATCCACACTGAATATTACACGAATATTCTTCTAAACCAATAACTCGTTTACTCTAAACAAATACATGCAAACAATTATTTCTCAAATGTCTCATGCCAAGTTTTTTTTATTGTACGTTTTGTTGCTATTTGTATTTTCGTTTAAATCTGTTAAATTTATGTTGTTCTGTTAATTCCACTGTACCAAATTGTCTAATATACAATAATAAACTTGAATTGTGCTTGATTACATTTATTTAATGCTGATCAGATGTTCGTGTTTGAATCTTGGATTCAACAGATTCAGAAGTTAAAGTAAGTACAACAAATTATGTATATAATTTAGTCTAATGGAATGATGAAAAATACAATGCAAAACGAGTTAATGAGTTAAGGTATATTTGCTCAAACAATAATCATTTTGTCCTATGTAGATTGGAATATCAAAAAGTCAATACCAGATTCTCAGTTTAAACCAATGAAATCAACTACAACATCCACCTTAGTTCACATCGAATATAACTAGCTAAATCCGAGTGCACTCAAAACCTCCAAAAATAATTTAAAACATAAAAGTTTTGTAAAACATTTATTGGATCTGCTCCATAAACATAATTCCAATTTTAAAAACATAAATGTGTTTTTCTGATTTACAAAACTTTAGTTCTGCTCAATTGTCTCCTCAATCCAAGGAACAAGTTCGGTGACTCGAGTGAACACACTCGGATAGAGCTTTTGGTCATCACAATTTCCTGTCCCCCAACTGACAACTCCATTGAGATACCATCGGCCATCATCGGTGTTGTAGCACACCAGTGGACCACCACTGTCACCGTGACAGGCAATTTGAAGGTCATCCCCTGCACAGATCATTCTTGGAGTTACAGGAATTGGAGGAAACAAGCCCTTTTTCTTTTTGCATTTCTCCACACAGTAGGACTGTTTCCACACGGTGAGATTTGCCTTCTGCAAAATGTCAGGGTAACCTGAAATGAACCATGAAATGTAATTGGCTCCCCAACCAGATGTGGTGCACACAGTGCCAGCCAGTGCATCTATTTCGGCATTTGCTTCAGGCAGACATATCGACCCAATGGCTCTATTAGGATTGTACAAGTTTAAATCTTTGGTCAATTTCAAGAGTGCAATGTCATAATCCAGCGTCGAATTGTCTTTTTCTTCTATGTGAACGAACTTTGGATGAACAATGCTCTTTTCAACATTCACCTCAATCCGTGTGTCTTCATGCTCGTTTGTAATGTTCCAAGCTCCTGTTTTGAAATAAATAATTAAATACTATGTAAAGTACATTTCTAAAATCATACCTAAAACTACAGTGATATTATTGGCCGTCTCATTGAAAGCACAGTGACCCGCAGTAACGATCCAACGTTTGTTCAGGACGGATCCACCACAATCTCTTCTCAACCTGTTAATGTTCAACGAAACTTGCCACGGAAATTCCAATGGTAGTGCTGTATTTCCATTGATGATACCAAGGGATGATTTTGATTTGGCTGATGGTGCTCGTGTGCCACAATTTGGATCGTTGAGTGCCGAGACTCCAACCAAAACTAGTGTTAAGGAAAGCAAAATCGTCATGAAGTACTTCATCGTTTTGAATTGTTTCGATTTGTGTGTGCTCAGGATCTAATACTTGCTTGTATTTATATTGTCAAACGAAATCAATAGAATGTTTTTGTAAATAAAAATCTTATCTACTTTATTATGTTAAGATATGTGAATATTGTGCATTTCATTGAGTAATAAAAAAACAAAATAAAAATTTAATTGATATATTTGACTGATTAAAAAAATTCAAATTATTTTCAATCGTAAATACGCAAATTAACTCGTTGACAACGAAATTGTGATCAAAGAAAATTAGAAATGATGACGCAAATTTAAAAGTGTATTTATGTCTACTAATTTTATCAAATTTGTAACTTTTAATCTTCAAACTTCTAATCAAATGAAAAAATTTATCGATTTGTCTCATTGTCTTTGTCAAGTATGTTCACTAAGTATGAAACAAAAAGAAAATAAATATTCGATAAACAGATAAACTTTATATTATTCGGATAATTTGATAAGTGCTATTTGTATTGTGTGTGGTTCCCAAGGAAAAATTAATTCAATCGGAACTTTACTGTTTTAGCATTTTCTCTCTCATTTTACTGAGTTTTCATCTTACTATAGCAAACATATTTAGAAGGAATGTAATGAAATTGACCGAAGGCATACATTTTCAGATGATAACATAGCGTTATCAAGCGTTGTCAAAATTAATGAGCAAAGTGAGTCGACATCAAATTGGTTATATGTTGCGTCGAAATGTTCAAATTAAGCACTTACAATTAAATATATTGTTCGTTTGCTAACCTGTTATGTTTACCTATGTGTACGAAAACTGTACTTTAAGTGCTAAAAAGTACATTAACTTCTGAATGAGATTTTGTTTTGACTAAACAAAGTGATGTAATGCATTTAAAGAATATGGATGTTCTCTATTCATGATATATGTGATTTAGCATAGATGAGATTCTCGATTTTTACTGGAACTTATAAGTAAAGAAATCTGGATATATATGATTATTTATTATTTAATAAACAATACGTTCATTTTCTGAACATTTATCCTATCATATCCATGTGACATATGTCAATGTTTTCCAATTCAAACACATTTGCATCAAGAAAAAAATAATTAGAGCACAAATCGATCAAGGCAAACAAATGTCTGGCGAATAAACAAATACGAACAAATGTCGAACAAACCAATCGAGAAACGACAACGACGAAAGTAGGCAACATCAAACCAAAACATCCGAAAACGATTGAAAGAGAGCGACTCTCTACAAAATTGTCTGTCGGTTAACTTTGTGTAGGTTTTTAGTTGCTTTTTCAATGTGTCTGTACAATTATACACACAAGAAGAATTATTATCTACAAAACACAGATATGTCTGCTGTCGAAACTCGAATCGAGAACGAACGAAACATAACAATCGAGATTAGTAGACAATAACAAACGAAAACATCCGAAAACGATTAAGCTCGAGTTTGTCTCTACGTCTGATCTGATCTCGAAACACATTCGAGAAAAAATGACAAATGCATATAGTAAAGCAATTAAACGTCCGTGGGAAAGATCAAAAACCACTTTCTACACTGTTCTATGTTGCTCGGTCAAATATTGTTTGCCAGGAATCTAACGAGACATCACGTCCAATTCAAGTAGACAACAACAAACGAGAACATCCGAAAGCAATTAAACGCGAGTGATTTTCTCATAAGTCGGAACTTTCTGTTTGAAGTTGCTTCTGCAATACGCACAATCACTGATTGGTTGTTCATGTCGACATCGAGTAAGAATTAGGATTTATCTACTCGCACACAATTGAAGAGGCTCATTATGCTTTCTGCCTCGGTGGCAGGCAGACAGACATCAACTTCTGTCTCTCTTCACTTGTGATTTTATGTCTGTTCGTAAACATTCGACTTCTCAAAAGAACTTATATATATTTTCATGTTAATAATCCATCTTGTAGTACTACTATCACAAAATTCAAACTTAATTAAATTGTTTAAAATTTATCACGAATCACCATTGTTTAATATTGTTCAAATCTGTTTTGTTGTTGTTTGTTTTTTTGTTTGCAAATTCCTCGAACATTTTCGCCAGCAAGCCATTTTTATCCATTTTGACATTCGTTTTTGTTAACTTCATCATCAACAGATCCACATGATAACTTGTTTGGTTTGCTTTGTGTAATATCACCTCATTCAATTAAATTAACCGAATCAGGACACCACATCGACTTTAACCAAGTCTTTAACGAGTTCTCTAACCTGTTCAATCAAGCATACGAATCTTCTATAATCTCAATCATAATATTTGGTAATTAACAACTACAAAACCAAATCAAATCAGATTTAATTTTTTCCTTGTGCATCCCAGGTTTGATCTATTGATAACATTTTTGAATATATCCTTCTCCTTACTTCAATCTTCTAATAAAACCCTCATTTTTTACCATTTTAATTCGCCCATTCCACAAATCAAAGGTAAATTTGTTTTTATTTATTGAATATTATAAAGAATAATCTAACTTATTTGAAACAGGAATTTATCTTTATCCATCACCCATTACTAATTTTCAAGATGGCCAACTTGAATGATTTTCAACTTTACTCGCGTTCAACTCTGCACTCTGTCTTGCTGATTCCTCTTCATCATCATTCGACTAAAAATTTTTTGTGATTCGTTAAAAAATAAATTTCCTTGGTATGAGACAAACCGACAAACATTACACAATACTTAATTTGATAATGACAATTTTAATTAGCAATATACACAGTATATGAATTTATTTATACATTTAAATAATCAAACATTCAGTACGCTTTATACTTTAAGTACTTTTTAATAACCTAATCTAACCTATTTGTTGTTCTTAAAACAAATGAAATTCTATAAATATGTATGATTTCTAATGCATCACTAATGCAAATTGCTTTTGTTGTTATGTCTAGTTTTTGTTTAGTCTATTGTGTATTTTTGTTAGTGTTGACAGATGACATTTTTAGTTTGTTTGAAAACTCGCTCATCTGGATTGAGTTTTTACGGTTTCTAGGATTTTAGTTTTTGTTGTCGATTTCCAATCATGATCGTGTTCATAATTTGCTTTTAATATGACCATTGCACTTATGTAATGCAATAAATCTCATCTTTTCATTTAGTTTTATTCATATGCAAATTAGCTCATTTGCTTCATGTGATTTCATGCACTTGATTAACTCATATTTACGATTCCATCGTATTCTGTCAGTGTGCTACAAATTCTTCATGCATTGACTTCCCTTTATTGGCGATTTGAGCATATTCCGTTTCAAAATGGATCCACATGTTCAACTATCAGAACGATTGTCACTGCCACATGGTTGCGGTCTTCTCTTTTTCTCTTATCATTGAGATCTGTGTGTGGTTGCCTTTTGCTGTTGTTTTTTTTTTTGGATGGGGAAAAGTGTTCTTCATTCACTTCCATACGCAACTCGTTAACAACCCCCTTCAAAAAGTAACAACAGTAAAAGCAACCACAAACAAATCTCATTTATCATCCATTCTAATCCAATTTAAACATTTCACTTTGTGTTCCGTGTTTTTGTTTTCTACTTTTGTTTTGTGTAAATCCCCAACACGGACGGGGATCCGTATTCCATGCGTGATTGCATAGATCAGTTCATGCGATTGTTGCCTCACCAAGTTGGTCTTCACTAACAAGTCGTGAGTCAATTCGTCACTATTCGGGTCAGTTCGTTACGTATGGATGACAAATCGACTCCCAGCTTTAGCTCTCATGAATTCCAATTGCAAAGTTGAAAGCTCACTGGCTTGGTAACAATGTAAAGATAATTGGATTGTGGTGTTTGCCTCATTGCCATGCCATTGCCTCCTAGCGGTCTGGTCTGGTTAAAATCTTCAGTGGACTTGTCTTCGGTGCTAGTAGATTGAAAATAGCAGTGAAAATACTCGACAACACTGTCGAGTGATTCTTGCTTCCAGGAATCTCTTCCTGGACCTTCTCGAATAATTCATTGATAAGAGGAATTACTCGATCACAGTCAGCACCCGATCGATACAAATCGACAATCTCGTTGTGATTATCTTCAAATTTTTTTTAAATGGAAAAATTTTATTGGATTATTCATAAATGCAAATATAAATCTATATAAACCCTAAACCTCCTGGACATTACTCAGGAAAATCTTGTGAAAATGATAAATTGTTCCATTTTTCAATAGAAGAGGAATGAAAAATAATTAATTAAAATCTTAAAAGCTAGTATATCCGATCGATATCAATCAGTCGAACAATGAATTGATAATAGCAACGAGATTGTCGATTTGTATCGATCGCGAGCTAACTGTGTAGTCTCTCTTATCAATGAATTGAAACAAGACATTGTTCGAAAAGGTCCTGGTTGAGATTTCTGGAGGCAAAAATCACTCGACAGTGTTGTCGAGTGATTCGCCTGTCAACCTCAATATGATCGATTTCTACCACCTCCACAGGAGAAGGATTACCGTCGCCATTATGAACCGAGATGACTAAATTTCTGATCCCATTCAACCATATATATAACAGAGTAGAATATTAGCCAAAATTCCACAACGTGATCCATTGAAAGTCGTCGGAATTCGACAAATGATTGCATGTTAAAGACACCAGCTGGCCGGTGTGTCTGTGTGCGCGGGTAAGGCACTCGGTTGCTAGAACCATGTGCCGGAATATCTTTTCATTGTTTTTCTCGGATCGGAGTATGTTTCCATGGTTCGCCTGGAACACGTGGCTTTACAGTTCAATGAATTTTCTCTGACTTACGGATCACGTCATCCAGTAGCCCGCCTCCTTTCCAGTTATGTATTTTTTGAAAAATAACAATCTTCAACGGCAAATAGAGCGCACGGATGTATAATCCTTCACATCTACGTCTGAACATTGCATGTCAACAACGCAATCGTTAATATTGTTTTCGTCTTCATCATTGTTTAACTTTGTCTTGACCCACGTGAGTTGGTTTTAGTTTTATATTTCTACATTAGGGTTTCGACTTAAATTCTATACCGGCTAGATTACACATCTGTTTGGGTGTTGTCAACTTATGACACATTGCTCATTTATTCTGAACTAGGGGTGCAAATCGGTAATCGGTAATTATCATTTATCGATAATTTTGCTAAAAATTTTATTATCGATAGTTACAAAAATTGTCGATAATTCACTATTGATAATTTTCATTTAATTTTGATGGAATTGTAAGAAAATTTTCAGTATTTTTACAGTAAACCTCAAAATGAATTCAAAAGCACAGTATTAATAGCAAACACGCTTTTTACCGTTGCATTTTTTGCATATAAATGAGGTCTGTCAGGTGTTTGATTTTGCCTATTAAATGTGATCATCATGATTTCAATTCGACATCAATTCGATAGAGAGGTGAAAATTTGGATGCGTAAAGATTTAATTCTACAATTGTATTGTGCAAATCACGAGCTTAACTTAACATTACTTTGCGCAAAATTATTTTAATTAATAATTTGATTAATTACTATATAAATGTCAATTATCGTTTTATCGATCGATTTATCGATAATTTCAGAATTTTTATCGATAATATTTTTTGGGGAAATTATCGATAATTTTGCACCCCTATTCTGAACTTTGATAAAATCCAGGTTCAAGAATATAGCTAAAAAAATTCTTCCTCACATCTTTCTATCAACACTCTCGTCAATATCCAATTCTATTTTTAGTTGTATTTTTTTTAAGTTAATAGCAAAGATAATTGGGTCATTTGGTATTGACCCAGTTCTTTTGTGATTTAATTTGATGGAATAAGATGGTCAGCTCAATAATAGCCAAGAGTTTATTGATAGATAAATAGAACCCAAGACGTTCAAGCTCAATGCGAAAAAAACCGCACAAGTCACAGAATTCCTAAAAGTTTGTTTAAAATGTGCAAATCGTTACAACTTAAAGCACCGATTTAAAAAAAATCTAATGTAGTAATCTTATTGATGTAGATGTGTACATAACATGCTCACAAGTAGAGATGATTTTACTCAAACTGTATTCGAGGTTATATTGGTCTGATTACACTCGAAGTGTGCTTGCTGTGACTGTGGGTCGTCTATAAAAGCCCCTCACCTGTTCTTGGCCGTTCGCAATCCCAAAGTGGCTCGAGTTGCACTTGATCATTGTTATATGTCTTCAGTTGGTGGACATGAATCACATTTCTCAATCATTATTTATTAATTCATTAACCAAGTAATTTGCTTATAAAATAAAATAAAAAAATTTAAAGAATTCAAAATAAATAAAAAAGTTATTATTTGTCTGTAAATGACTCGCATGATCCAAATGAGCCCGAGTAGAGGTACGAGACATGGACCATCTTTCCTCATATTTCCCTGGAATTTACAGTCTCTCCTCTCCTCTCTTCCAGTACTCGTCGTCTAAATCAATCGTTTTTGGTAGATCAATGAGCGCAATGGGACGAACTTCTTGCCTCCTTCTTTGCGTCTTCTTCCGTCTTTTACAACAACAGTCCAAAATGTTGTAGATTGAAAGGTGTCGTAAAATGGGGTTTATTTGATGGAAAAATAAATAAAAGAAAACAGATGACTTGGACATATAATCGTCAATCACTTGAGATGAAGCTTTGGTAATAGGACATCGAGATGATCAGACAAGAATAGAATTTCGGGTGAAGACTTAGAGGTAAGTGGTGGATGTCCTAGACATCAAAGCGTAACCACCAAAGATGAGAGGTTAACCTACAAACAAAGTAAAGGAGTTACTAAACGGAAGTGATCATCATCAAAGACATACGAGGCATAGGATGATTGAGTGCTTCAGCTAGCAAGCTTAAATAGGCATAGAAACCACGTTGTGTCGAGTCATGCTGAGATGATTATTTTAACTTCAACTGTTGACTTGGTGGTGATAGCCCTTGACCATGATGAATCGAGTGGTGAGGGAGCCACTATCTCAACAAAAGGATCGCTGATAGAAAGCCAAACCCTCCAGTTGTCAGATGAGGCCAGATCGAGCAAAAAGCGTCCATCAACAGATGTCTGTTTGTTTACAGACGAAACATGCTCGTGGAGAGAGTGCTCAGTAGTAATCTCAATTTCCATATGTGTGATCGTAGTAGTATCGTAGTATGCTCTTCTGTTGTGGTCGTTGGAGTAGAGCGAACAAACAGTGGTGTATGTGTTTGAACAGATGTGGTAGAGAGCTGTGGCGTGGCCCGAGGCTGATGTTTTCGCGCTCTTTGGATGGTTGACTGAACACGAGAGCGCATGTGCGGACCGAGATTGTTTTGAGTTGGGCCTGCTGCTTGTACCTGAACCCTCACTCACTGCCCTACCGTCGGCCTGTCCTGATCGTTCTCTGCGCAACACAAGTCAAGCTATTTCCTACTAGTCTATGTCTGTGTTAGCTTATTGTACATCGTTGTACATATTCTGTAGATTATTCTGATAACCAAAACCCCCAAAATCCAATCTCTCATCTATAAATAAACCCATCACCTTTCGAACCAATTTTCCCGAGTAGCAGTAGTTATTAGCATACTTTCAAGTCCTCCCAAATCTGAGTTGGTCGTTCATCGTATGTGTGGTTTCGCTGTACTGGGTAAGTCGTTTGATAAGTTGTTTGGTTGCGCGCGTTTATTGCAGAGTCCTTTTTGGTATACGGTTCTTGGGACAATCACAAATGTCTCGGTCTCAATTGGAACATGAAGAACGACTACTTCTCCGACTTCTTCGAAGTTCCCGAATTCAGTAAAGCGAAAATTACTCGGAAAACTCTCGCTTCGTACTTTGCCAAGTTGTTTGACCCAATGGGGCTTGGTACATTTCACACGCGGGTGAAGGCTTTCATGCAGGAGGTATTGCTGGTTTCTGCAGAATGGGACGTGCCCATTCCCGAACACCTTCAACAGGAGGCTGCTATGCTCATCGAGGACATGTAACACTTGTCCTCCTTTCGAATACCTCGAGTTGTCCGCAAAGCACCCGATTATAGCGTATATGTGTTCTGTGATGCATCGTCTTGAGCCTATGGTGTGGGCATTTACATCTTCGATCGGGCCAATCAGTCGTCGCAGTTGTTGTTTTCACGTGGTCGATTGGCCGAGAAGACACGTAGAGTGCAACAGTTGGAATTGTGTGCCGTCGTGTTGGCCGCCGAAACCTACGCCCAAGTTCAAGTTAATTAATTAGTCGAATTACCCTAATCAAAGACAAACCCGAAATGAAATTGCTTTATTTCATAAAGACTTGATTCTGGGCAATGTTCCCGCGAAGGATTCATGGTGGCAAGAGTATGGTCGGGTGAAAAACCAATTATACCGATGTTTTCAAAATTGCACTTATCTAACATACCACCAAGAAGGTGCAAACTATCCGACTTTTAACTTCTACTTCTACTACATCTACCTCGATCTACCCCTTAAACTTGAAAAGCAGAACAAAAATGAAAAGGTCGTCTAGAGTTATCAAGAAAATAAACTTGAAAAGCAGAACAAAAATGAAAAGGTCGTCTAGAGTTATCAAGAAAATAAACTTGAAAAGCAGAACAAAAATGAAAAGGTCGTCTAGAGTTATCAAGAAAATAAACTCGAAAAGCAGAACAAAAATGAAAAGGTCGTCTAGAGTTATCAAGAAAATAAACTTGAAAAGCAGAACAAAAATGAAAAGGTCGTCTAGAGTTATCAAGAAAATAAACTTGAAAAGCAGAACAAAAATGAAAAGGTCGTCTAGAGTTATCAAGAAAATAAACTCGAAAAGCAGAACAAAAATGAAAAGGTCGTCTAGAGTTATCAAGAAAATAAACTTGAAAAGCAGAACAAAAATGAAAAGGTCGTCTAGAGCAGAGATGAGGAAACTTTTCGGAGCGAGTTCCACTCGAGTGGATCTCCCGACCATTGGTAGTCCACCATTGATTTTTTGCCCCAAATTTTTTTTATCAGGGGGTGCCCTTAAATATTTTCTTTGATTTTCAAATTAGTAAAATTTATCCTAAAATTGGTTGGTTGGAAATATTTCCAAATTTTGTCGATTAGGTCACTTGTGGGGATAATTATCGCGATCCTCCATTCGAGGAACGAACATTTGGGTATCTCTGTGACCGCTGAGCCAACTACAGTCCTGGTTTAACGAGGAGAATCTCGTTTAAGATCGATTTGGGTATTCAGCTTTTTGCAATGCTTATCCTCTCTCGTTGCTTTTGCTCTACGTGACCCGAAAGACTTGTGTAAGCAAAAGAATAAGACAACCTGGTCTGTAAGTTTCAACTCGGGACAAGAACAGGTTAACCTAAAATAGTGGTTGCTTACACAGATAATGAATAAATGAAGGACTAACTCATTAAATGGAATTTTGTTTCCGCATCCTTGACAAAGAGTAAGTAGTCGTTCTATCGGGTTGTAGTGACAACGGTCGATTACAGACCAAAGCGATCTGGGGCAATCAGTACAAATTTGTGACGCACGAAACAAAAAATCGAAGTGGTCATCGATCTTTTTAAAATTATTGTATGAAATCAAAAAACAACTCTAAATCGTGTGCAATGAACTTGAAAGATTCCTCAGCGCGCGCATAGTAACAATCGTGAATAGATTGATTCTTTATGCCTGATTGTATCTTGGAAGCGAGCAAGTCCAGGTGGTCCGTCGCGCACGCACAGCGTCCACATTGTCGTGGTTCTTGAAACTAAGATAAGTCGAGTAGGCCAATGATGTCACACTCGTCACAATAGTTGCAAGAGGTAGTTGACGTATGGCACGAGAGCGAACAGGTAGGTGAATTGGTTGGTCAACAGATTCGCAGTGACGCTTCAAAATGGGCACAATGTGTTTCGAAAACAGAGTGCGGCAATAGGCGTTCAGGCCAGGGGCACCGTGTGGATCGCGAAAAGCACACGTGTCCAGAATTTTCACGATAAAAGTAGTGTCAGTCTCACCAACAGTTAGGATGTGGGTGGACTGCTTCCATAGGACAGGGTCGACTTCATCAAGTGAGAGCATAGGCACCATTAAGGTCAGTACACAACAAAAGAAGAACATGTATGAATTCAAGTAACCAGAAGAAATCGAAGACAAAGTACGTTTCGCTTTAGTGTTACGTCTTGTCTCGCCGGGCGCTCGATAGAAATGTTTCAATTTTGAAATATTCACTGTTGACGATTTAGAATCGTCAATGCGCATTAAGGCAGGGCCTAAAACCTCTTTAACCTTAAAAGGGCCGAGATATTTGGCCGCCAACTTGTTGTAGTGGCTAGGCGCAACAGTTTTGTCAAAAAACAAGTACTTCATCACCGACTTTAAAGTCCGGTACTGTGTGGTGTTTGTCAAAGTATCGCTTGTTTTGATTGCGTTTGACCATCTCATGGATCAATTCAATATTAGACACAATGGTGTTGTTGCTGTAGTCGACACACCAAATTCACATCCGGGGGAAGGACTGCCTTCAGTGGACCAAAGAAGAGTTCGCAAGGAGTGACGCCAGTGACACCACTGGCCCAGTGGTTGCATGGACAGAAGCGTTGTATGCGTAACACAAGAGAACCAATTTAGTTGCCCAATTGGTTTGGTTTTCATCTGCGTAGTTGCGCAACATGTTAACCAGTGTACCGTTGTATCGTTCCACGCTGTTAGTGCTGGGTTGGTAACCACTGGTTGTGACCTGTTTGAAAGCGAATAGTCTGCACAACTCAGCTATCGTCTTTCATTTAGTTTTATTCATATGCAAATGAGCTCATTTGCTTCATGTGATTTGATGCACTCTATTCACTCTTATTTACGATTCCATCGTACTCTGTCAGTGTGCTACAAATACTTCATGCATTGACCTCCATTTATTGGCGATTTGAGCATGTTCTTTTTCAAAATGGATCCACATGTTCAACTATTAGAACGATTATCACTGCCACATGTTTGCGGTCTTCTCTGTTTTATCTTATCATTGAGATCTATGTGTGGTTGCCATTTGCTGTTGTTTCTTTTTGGATGGTGAAGAGCTTTCTTCATTCACTTCCATACGCAACTCGCTAACACCCCCCTTCCAAAAAGTAACAACAGCAAAGGCACCCAAAAACAAATCTCATTTATCATCCATTCTATTACAATTGAAACATTTCACTTTGTGTTCCGTGTTTATGTTTTCTACTTTTGTTTTGCCTCAATCCCCAACACGGACTTTTTTATATCGATATTAAAGTATGGCCCCTTGAGGATCCTGCGCGATTATGTGGAAGAGGACATCATCGTCGGTTGATGAATCCGGTGCGTCTTGTTGGTCCGTTGTGTCGGTTCGATTTAGCCAGTATGCGTGGTGCAACAGTTCGTAGTTGCCCCAGGGGGCTAGTCCCTGGTTGTCGGCAGCCAAAATCAGATCGAACAAGTGGGTACCAACGGTTTGGATGATTCGTTGTGCGAACATTAACAGCACTCCCGGTGGTGGATGGTGGCAATACAACAGGCTGATCAGTCCCCATCGGCGTTCAAGTTCGCCTCTTGGAACTGCCCTATGGTGAGACAAAGGGTTGCTCACGAATTTGATGTGCCATTCCATGACAATGTTCATAATTTGACGATCATCTATGGCTGCAGACGCGAAGAGACGAAAGTGAATCGGGTCTACAGACATAGATGCTCGTCAAATTATGAACATTGTCATGGAATGGCACTATCCATCTATGTACACGTATCCTAACGGATGCACTCTACCACTACATCATATTGTGTATCTCTCATACTCGCTCATGTATTCACTTCACTTGTATTCCAACTGTCGATATGACAATACCGAATAAATAACTTTTAATATCAAGCCACTTGTCCCAATCTAATTGTCATGAAGAGAGCTAGGTTTGGAAGGCCTAGATCGTCAGACAGTTAGATTGGGACAAGTGACTTGATATTAAAAGATATTTATTCGGTATTGTCATATAGACAGTTGGAACACAAGGGAAGTGAATACATGAGAGAGTATGAGAGATACACAATATGATGTAGAGGTAGAATGCATCCGTTAGGATACGTGTACACTGTACATTGATGGATAGTGTAAATGTACTGTCCTACCCGTACACCGACATGATCGTGTTGTACGTGTTGTGCTCTACCGCTACAATTAATCAAGTAATTTGCTTATTAAATAAAATAAAAATAAAAATAATTCAAAATAAATAAAAATGTTATCATTTTTATCCATTTGTCTGTAAATGACTCTCATGATTCAAGTGAGCCGAAGTAGAGGCACGAGACATTGGCCATCGTTTCTCATTTTCGAATTTGCAGTTTTTCCTCTAGTCGTTCCCAGTACTCGTCATCTAAATCAATCGTTTTTGGCTGATCAATGAGCGCAATGGGACGAACTTCTTGTCTCCTTCTTTCCGTCTTTTACAACAACAGTTCAAAACGATGTAGATTGAAAGGATCGCTGATAGAAAGCTAAACCCTCCAGTTGTCAGATAAGGCCAGATCGAGCACGGAGTGTCTTTTTTTGCAAGATAGTTTGCACGCATCATCATCAACAGATGTCTGTTTGTTTACAGACAAAACATCCTCGTGAAGAGAGTGCGCAGTTGTAATCTCAATTTCCATATGTGTGATCGTAGTATGATCTTCTGTTGTGGTCGTTGGAGTAGAGTGAACAAACAGTGGTGTATGTTTTTGAACAGAGGTGGTAGAGATCACAGACTGTGGAGTGGTGGTTACGGGCTTGATTGTAGAGGTACTAGACTTGATCGTGGTTGGAACAGTTGATGTACTGGTAGTGCTGCGAATAGTGGACAGTACTGATTTGAAGGTCACCAAAGTAGTCAAAGGTGTGTGCTCCATAAAATTCATCTTGAATTTAAGGGCATAATGAACTTTCAATTGAGCGTAGTCCTTCTACTTCAAATCGCCCGCAGGAGTGTTAGTGAGAACCAGTTCGTGGTGATATATATTGATTTCATAATGCGTATATGCCCCAGGGAACCAATCCCTGGTTGTCGGCAGCGAAAATTAGGTCAAACAAGTGGGTGCCCACAGTTTGAATGATCTGATGTTCGAAAATTTATAGCACTCCTGGTGGTGAAGGGTGGCAATACAGAAAGCTGATTAGTCCTATTCAGTGCTCATGTTCGCCTCTAAGAATTGCCTGGTGGTGAGGCAAAGGATTCCTCACGAATTCGTTGTGCCATTCTGTGACAAGATTCATAGTTTGATAAAAAGCCATGATTGCAAGTACCTCGACTACTTCAAACTCAATCAAAATTAGTACCTCTACCATCAAACCAGTGACTTCTACACCACAGCCTGTACTCTGTACAGTAAACAAGAAGATAAACTCGAAAAGTTGAACAAAAATGAAAAAGTCGTCTACTAGTAAACAAGAAGATTGTTCAAGTCTAGTATCGACATTGACCTACTTTCAAGACAACTCTTTGATTTTAACTCAACTTCTCATCATGTATCTGAAGATTTTCTTATTGATCGTATTTTTCATTCTGCTCTTACCTCAACGAGTCAACAGTAAGTCGCACTTAATTACCATTAATATTACTAATTTATATTCACCCTTACAAGGCAATCGCTTCGATCAGCGATACAACTACATCGCGATTTCGTGATGAATTTCATGCTGAGGAGGTGGGCGCCTTCTAAACAAGTCGGCAATGTAGTTATATCGTTCATCAAAACGATTGCTTTATAAGGTTGAATATAAATTAGTAATATTAATGGTAATTATGCGACTTACTGCTGACTCGTTGAGGTAAGAGCAGAATGAAAAATACGATTAATAAGAAAATCTTCAGAGACATGATGAGAAGTTGAGTTAAAATCAAAGAGTTGTCTTGAAAGTAGGTCAATGTCGATGCTAGACTTGAACAATACTGAATGTGTGATGACTAAATCCATTGTGTGGTGAGTGAAATTGATAATAAATTGATAGATTACAGGAAGTTATTGTTTTTGCCGAAACCATATATGGTTTCTACTTGAAAGTGAAGGATGTAACTGTAAACAGTTTATGTTAAATCAAAATAATTAAAAATTAAATCCAATGAGATAATAAAGTAAATTAAAATTATCTCTCGTTCATAAAGCGGTCATTGCAATCGAGGTTAAGTGGTGGCTTGAAAAGTTCATCATGTAATCAGTAAAAACTCTGCCCATCATACGGATTTGTTGCGAAAGGGGTTAATGATTTATCCGAGTGATTATTTTCGTCTCGGAAGGATCGTTCCTCTTCAAAACAAATTTGTTATTATGCATGCATTGGTGTTATCAAATGTGTGGTGCAATGATGCATTGAGATACATCTTGATGAGTTACAAAGTGGCAAAATTAGAGAGATTTATTAACGAGCAAAAATTTACATTTATAAACGATTACAGCTTTCAGGTCAATCCTAATCACTGTCTCGCAATCATCTAAAATAATGAGACAGTCCATCAAACCTAGACATCTACTCTATCAAACTGTCAGTCCACATTTTACCATTTACACAAACATCACATTTAGTTTGTCTGAAAGATGAACTAAACCATATGAAATAGTTTTGAACCAAACGGGTTGAACGTTTATCTTTAAAATGACTGTTTCGCTCTATTCAAATTAGTCTCAAACTCTTCTCTCCTCTCTTTTTCTATCTCTATCTTTATCTTTGCCTTTTCTGATATAATCCGATCAATTTTGAAGTTTCTATAAAAGCCTTGCCGAACAGGTCAAATGTAGCTAGCCATTTATTACGGAAACAAGACCTATTCGTAATATCTTAAGAAAACATCTCATTTTATATGTTATACTATTTAATTGCTTTCTTATATCCTCTGTTCATAATTCATCAAGTTCCCCAATTGTGAATTTAGTTTTAGAATCATCAAATTTCATTTTATATGTTGTGGTGGCTCGGTACGAGCCACACTTGGCTCGGCCGGATACAAACCAAACACAACATCCGAAGCTATTGCATCGCGCGACCGTGAGAACTCGCGCTTGTTGATACATAGCATCACGTACATGCACATCACATACCGATCTGTTCTGATTCACATTCAGAGAGAACTCGACCGCCGATCACGGCGGTCGCATTAGACCACTCTCTCTCCGATGTATTCCAATCACATTGCCAATAAAGTCCATCTAGTCAAGTCTTGCGTTCGATCATTCTTAACCGTTGGTTTAGCTTGACCATCAGTCAAGCGACCTCCACACTGGTGACCCGGCTACGAACACGTGGAAGACCTTCAAAATGGCACCAGTTCCACACTGGTGACCCGTACTACGAACATGTGAAATACCTTCAAAATGGGCACCGTTCTACACTGGTGACCCAAACTACCAACATTTGGAACATCATCAAATGGGCATCATTCTACACAGGTGACCCGCAATTCAATCACGCAAAATCCATCAAATTTCACCACTTCTACACTGGTAACATGTTCCACTAACGAATGATCAAGGCACCGATCACACTGGTGACCAACAACCATCATGCGAATCAAATATCCATTCATCTCACCGTCAACATTGGTGATCAGATGAACAAACACGAGAAAAATTCATCAAAATTGTGCTACAATCCACATGGATGAACCATTCAACCAACGCGCGACATCATTTAGCCATCTTCAACACAGGTGACTCGAACAACCAAACGCGCAAGCACCAGAAGGCATCATTTACATCAAGACCATGGCAACGAACACCATTCCAACTGCCATAATCGTCATCTGCAACAATGGTGACACAACAATCGCAAATCTCAACAGAAGGCCGCAAATTCCGCAAAATCGTGTTGACTTTCACCACGAAAATCGTAGATTCAATCATCAGTCACCAGCATTGGGTGATTCAAATCATCAGCATCACCAAATTGTGCAGAACAATGAACAGTGAGTGCATTACGAGTCGTTTTTCAATGACTCGACAACAAAATCCACTCACAATCAACAACACCACTTCCTCGCATTCGAGTACAACTTTACTCGATTCTTGAGATCACCATCACCAGAATCACCATTCTTCTTTAATCAATTCAGGAGAAAATCCAACACCAAACAACATATTCACCTGCAATCTTGGTGACTGCGCACAAGTCATTTACCTTCTGCATCCTTCTGTGTCCAACACATCTCAATTATCTCGTGCAATCCCATCAATTTCGATGTCAAAATGAACCGCTGTCGACAAATGACAAGTTAGACATCGAAATCATCTGCCAGAACACACATTTGGTCTCGAACCAATATCAAACTATAATCCACTCACAAATATCCCGAGGAATGATCGCATTTCAACAATTCTCAACATGAATTGACAATCTATGTCTCGATAATGAATCCTCAAGAATTCTGCACATCTCGAGAATCGATCAGCAATCGCCAAACACAAATCAGTGATTTCAAACAGTGAACTTATCAAAAATGACTTTCACGCACCCAAAACAACTGCTCACATCACTCCAACCCACGCCAACAGACACACACACAAAGCGAATTAGAGCAAATATTCATGCTCAAATCAAAATTCGACTTTCCCAATGTTCTCACACATTTTTCAACATGTTCACCACGAACACATAACAAATGGCGTGTTCCTGGAGATGATCCAACACACATAGAATGTAAATTCGATTTATATTACATTCAGCATACTTCAAATTTTCACTAAAACCAAACAACTACAACATTCAATCAACATTCGGACATCATTAAATCTCACAAAGTGTTCAACTCATGATTTGGATTTGTGTTCTTCAACGCGAACAACACCAAAGTCAATCCAAAGCAGCCCAACGAGCAATCAACTGATGCAATTAGCGAACCTTTGGAAAGTTCGTTATTAGCAATCACCTGGATTCACTCTTCCAGTCACTCAAGGAACTCATCGTCTCAAATTCTTGGTCATCTCGCAACATGAGATGAACTCGCGTACACCTTCACAAATGCGCGATTATGCATACATTGCTGACGAGCAAAGTCATTCAAGAAGCCATTTCGACGATTCCTTATCATGTCTAACTTCCATCTAATGGTTCCAACGAGGAGTAATTAACCTCATTCACAACCATTGCACGACATACACAACCAAACGCTCACAATCATCACTTATGAGTCAATCCGAATCTTCACACTCAAATACAGCAATCGCAAACCAATCTTTCAACTCAAATACTTCAAATCAATCAAATCAACTCAAAACAATTTAACAAATCAATCGTTTCAACTCAAAATCAGCAATCCAAAATCAATCTTTCAACCCAAATACTTCAAATAACTCAAATCAACCAAAAAAAATTCAACAAATCAATCGTTTCCACTCAAAACAAGCAAACATCCTGAACTACAAATTAGTCGCATTTCAAATCCAAACAGCAAGAGCATCTAAACCAAAACAATCACTGTATTCAACAACATCCTACAAGCCAACTCATCGGCAAACATTCAACTCAACAATTGGCACACAACCTCGAAGGAAGCAAATCTACAAACAAATCGATCCAGCAAGCCGATTCACTGGCATTGCAGCGAACGGAACCTTGGAAACGTTCATTTTTCGCAACTCAAAAGCACAATTGGCAAACCTTTGGAAAGTTTGTCGATTGCAATCATTTCCTGATCATGTATCGCGAAGAAGTCAATTCCGTCAGACCAAAAACTGACGTAACCTCGACAAAAATTAACTAATTTACGACCATACCAGGCACTTTAGTAAGTCGTTGACACTAATCCGCAGATCACAGCAATGCACATTCTCACATTGCATCAGCAACGATCAAGGGAAGCAACAACAACAAATGGATCGCAAAGTGGACCAGCAACAACTAAATTCAGCATTTACATCCTGGCAAACAAATTTCTAAAATGGGACATGAACGCATTTCGCATATGAACGCACAATAGCAACTTGACAGCATCCAACGTCAACTCATCGACGATCAGCCAAACATTTGGCTCAAGCATCAACTATAAACATCAACAATTACATCGTAAACCAACAACATTGGCAAACCTCCACAATGTCATTCTTTTTATTTGTGTAAAAATTCTCATAATCACTATATAACTAAAAACTTTACGATTGTGCATCAATAATAAATCTTTTCGTTCAAAAATTAGTTGTGTTTTCGTTTATTTTATTTGGTATCTTCTTTCCTAGACGAAGTTCACGCTTGTGAGAGACATGTACTGTCATACAATTACACCGATATGATTGTGTGGTACGTGGTACCGCTACAAATTATGCGACCGTGGATATAAACGAAAATCGATGGTTGCGTGGTGGTCGTGGTGCTGGAAATATGGTTAGAAGGAATCGTTGAATATCACGAAAGTCTCAATCTGTACAGAGACTTGGCCAGCGCAAACAATGACTCGATAATCATCATTTGAAAGGGTGTAGAACCCTGAAAATTTACAAAGTTCTTGGAAAAGTCGTTTTGCGTTTCCGATATCCGAGATGCCACCCGAACTATGGACGATTATTGAACTTCAAACTAACAAAATAGAACTTTGAAAATTCACGATGGATTACACCCTTTCAAATGATGAATATCGCTTCATTGATCGAGAGACATGCAAGAATTGATAATGCTCACCATGAATGTTGAATCGGTCTCTCCGATGGTTGGGAGGGTAGAGGACTGCATCTAAAACACAGGTTCAACCTCATTCTATGACAGCACATGCACAGAATTTGCTTTAGATAGGAAACATTTTCGGTAACTATTTTATACTTTTTTAACCTTAATCAAATATTTACTCTACTGTTTCTGTACAAAACATTTGTACAAATAATGCTAATAAAATAACGCAATATGCTTTACTTAAATCTAGACTCGACAAAAGCAATTAAGCAATTTAGTAATAAAAACTACAAAAAAACAATTAATTTTCTATCATTAAATACAAATTATATATAAATTTGAACATTCAATTTTTAATAAAAACACTAACACCAATTCACAATCAACTAATATTGATCATAATTATTCTTCAAACCCAATAACTATTTTACATTTTACACATTCGCACAATTATTTCTAAAAAGTCTCATGCCAAAATTTATTGTTAGTTTTTTTGTAATATAATACTTGTTGTTGTTATATATTTAAAAATGTTAAATCGATACAGTTCTGTTAATACCACTGTACTTATTTGTCTAATATATAATAATAAACTTGATTTGTGTTTGATTACATTTATTCAATGATGATCAGAACGTATGGATTTTATCCCTATCTAGGATTCAACTGATAAGCACAGATACTGAAGATAAAGTAAGTGCAACACACAATGAATACAATTGAGTCTAATGGAATGACAAAAACACAAGATAAAAAAGTTGTGAGGTATGGTATATTTGCTCAAACACTTTTTAATCATTATTCCCCAATGTAGATTGAAATATCCAAAAAGTCAATACCAGATACTCAGTTTAAACAAATGAAATCAACTACGACATCAATCTTGGTTCATATCGAATATAGCTAACTAATTCCGAGTACACTCAATACCTCCAAAGATAATTTAGAACATATAAAAACATTGTAAAACATTTATTGTATCCGCCCCAGAAACATAATTCTAGTCTTGAAACATAAATGTTTTTTACTGGTTTACAAAACTCTAGTTCTGCTCAATTGTCTCCTCAATCCAAGGGACAAGTTCGGTGACTCGAGTGAACACACTCGGATAGAGTTTTTGTTGTTCACACTCTGATGTCCCCCAACTGACAACTCCATTGAGATACCATCGGCCATCGTCGGTGTTGTAGCACACCAGTGGACCGCCACTGTCACCGTGACAGGCAATTTGAAAGTTATTGCCTGCACACATCATCCTTGGGGTTACCTGAATTGCAGGAAACAAGCCCTTTTTCTTTTTGCATTTCTCCACACAGTAGGACTGTTTCCACACGGTGAGATTTGCCTTCTGCAAAATGTCAGGGTAACCTGAAATGAACCATGAAATGTAATTGGCTCCCCAACCAGATGTGGTGCACACAGTGCCAGCCAGTGCATCTATTTCGGCATTTGCTTCAGGCAGACATATCGACCCAATGGCTCTATTAGGATTGTACAAGTTTAAATCTTTGGTCAATTTCAAGAGTGCAATGTCATAATCCAGCGTCGAATTGTCTTTTTCTTCTATGTGAACGAACTTTGGATGAACAATGCTCTTTTCAACATTCACCTCAATCCGTGTGTCTTCATGCTCGTTTGTAATGTTCCAAGCGCCTGTTTTGAAATAAATAATTAAATACTATGTAAAGTACATTTCTAAAATCATACCTAAAACTACAGTGATATTATTGGCCGTCTCATTGAAAGCACAGTGACCCGCAGTAACGATCCAACGTTTGTTCAGGACGGATCCACCACAATCTCTTCTCAACCTGTTAATGTTCAACGAAACTTGCCACGGAAATTCCAATGGTAGTGCTGTATTTCCATTGATGATACCAAGGGATGATTTTGATTTGGCTGATGGTGCTCGTGTGCCACAATTTGGATCGTTGAGTGCCGAGACTCCAACCAAAACTAGTGTTAAGGAAAGCAAAATCGTCATGAAGTACTTCATCGTTTTGAATTGTTTCGATTTGTGTGTGCTCAGGATCTAATACTTGCTTGTATTTATATTGTCAAACGAAATCAATAGAATGTTTTTGTAAATAAAAATCTTATCTACTTTATTATGTTAAGATATGTGAATATTGTGCATTTCATTGAGTAATAAAAAAACAAAATAAAAACTTAATTGATATATTTGACTGATAAAAAAATTCAAATTATTTTCAATCGTAAATACGCAAATTAACTCGTTGACAACGAAATTGTGATCAAAGAAAATTAGAAATGATGACGCAAATTTCAAAGTGTATTTATGTCTACTGACTTTATCAAATTTGTAACTTTTAATCTTCAAACTTCTAATCAAATAAAAAATTTGTCGATTTGTCTTATTGTCTTTGTCAAGTATGTTCACTAACTTGAAACAAACAAAAAATAAATATTCGATAAACAGATAAACTTTAGATTATTTGGATAATTGGATGCGTGCTATTTGTCTTGTGTGTGGTTCCTAAGGAAACAGTAATGGGACCTTCACTTTTTTTGCTTTTTCTCTCATTTTTAGTGAGTTTTCATCTTACTACAGCTAACATATTTAGAAGGAATGTAATGAAATTGACCGAAGGCATACATTTTCAGGTGATAACATAGCGTTATCATGCGTTGTCAAAATTAATGAGCAAAGTGAGTCGACATCAAATTGGTTATATGTTGCGTCAAAATGTTCAAATTAAGCACTTTCAATTAAATATATTGTTCATTTGTTAACCTGTTATGTTTATCTATGTGTACGAAAACTGTACTTTAAGTGCTAAAAAGTACTTTCTTTTTCTGAACATTTATCCTATCATATCCATGTGACATATGTCAATGTTTTCCAATTCAAACACGTTCGCATCAAGAAAAAAATAATTAGAGCACAAATCGATCAAGGCAAGCAAATGTCTGTCGAATAAACAAATATTGTTTGTCGAACAAACCGATCGAAAAAAATAACGACGAAAGTAGGCAACATCAAACGAAAGCATCCGAAAACGATTAAAAGAGAGCGACTCTCTACAAAATTGTCTGTCAGTTAACTTTGTGTAGGTTTTTAGTTGTTTTTTTCAATGTGTCTGTACAATCATACACACAAGAAAGATTATTATCTACAAAACACAGATATGTCTGCTGTCGAAACTCGAATCGATAACAAACGAAACATAACAATCGAGATTAGTAGACAATGACAAACGAAAACATCCGAAAACGATTAAGCACGAGTTTGTCTTTACGTCTGATCTGATCTCGAAACATATTCGTTCGAAACACATTCGTGAAAAGAAATAACAAATGTATATAGTAAAGCAATTTAACGTCCGTGGGAAAGATCAAAAACCACTTTATACACTGTTCTAGGTTCTATGTTCAAATATTGTTTGCCAGGGATCGAACGAGACATCACGTCCGAGGCAAGTAGACAACAACAAACGAGAACATCCGAAAGCAATTAAACGCGAGTGACTTTCTCATAAGTCGGAACTATCTGTTTGAAGTTGCTTCTGCAATAGCACACTGCACATTTACTGAGTGATATTTTACTTCGACATCGAGTAAAAATAAGCAATTATATCTACTCGCACACAATTGAAGGGGCTCATTCTGATTTCTGCCTCGGTGGAAAGCAGAGAGGCATCAACTTCTATCTCACTTCACTTGTGATTTTGTGTCTGTCCGAGAACATTCGACTTCTCAAAAGAACTTATTTATGTTCATGTTAATAATCCATCTTGAAGTACTATTAATCGTCACAAGTCGTTACAAAACGTTATTATATATATTCAACCTTTTGAATGAAACTGTTTTAAATTTATCACAATACCAATGTTTAATATGGTTCAAATCTGTTTTTTGTTGTTGTTGTTTGTTTGCATCAATTCAACCCAAATCATTTTCGGCAGCAAGCCATTCTTCTCCATTTTGACATTCGTTTTTTTAACTTCATCATCACCAAAACCCCCATGATAACTTGTCTGTTCTGCACTTGTCGTATCACCTCATTCAATCAAATCAACCCAGGGCATAACATCGACGAGTCACCAAGTCTTTTAACGAGTTCTCTAACCTGTTCAATCAATCTTACGCGTCTTCTATAATTTTAATCATAATAATTGGTAACTAACAATTACAAAACCAAATCAAATCAGATTTAATTTTGTTTTATTGGGCATCCCAGGATTTGTTTATTGACTACATTTTTGAATATCCCCTTCACCTTACAATCTATTCATAAAAATCCCATTTTGTGTTTTTGCATCCATATATTTTCTTTTTTGTACAATTCTAACTTATCCATTCCACAAATCACAGGTAATTTTGTTTTTAATTATTGAGAATTATAAAAAAATAATTTAATTTATTTGAAACAGAAAATCAACTTTACACCACCCATCTCTAATTTTCAAGATGGTCAACACGAACTATCTTCAACTTTACACGCAACGAACTCTGCAGATGTCTCGCAGATTCATCCTTATCTTTATTCAACTAACAATTTTGTTGTGGTTAGTTAAAAATAATTATTCTTGGCATGAGACAAACATACAAACATTACACAATACACAATACTTAATTCGATAATGACAATTATAATTAGCAATATACACTGTATATGAATTGATTTATCCATTTAAATAATCAAACATTCAGTACGCTTTATATTTTTAGTACGTTTAAATAACTTAATCTAATTTATTAGTTGTTCCTAAAACAAATGAAAGTCTATAAATATGTATGATTTCTCATGCATCACTAATTCTAATTGCTTTTGTTGTTATGTCTAGTTTTTGTTTAGTCTATTGTGTATTTTTGTTAGTGTTGATAGATGACATTTTTTCGTTTGTTTGAAAACTCGCCCATCTGGATTGCGTTTTTGACTGTTTTTATGATTAGAGTTTTTTGTTGTCGATTTCCAATCATGATCGTGATCCTAATGGCCACGGTTTTTCGCTTAATATGACCATTGCACTTATGTGATGCAATAAATATCTTCTTTCCATTTAGTTTTATTCATATTCAAATTAGCTCATTTGCTTCATGTGAATTGATTGCACATGATTAACTCTTATTTACGATTCAATCGTAGTCTGTCAGCGTGCTACAAATACTTCATGCATTGAGCTCCCTTTATTGGTGATTTGAGAATATTCCTTTTTAAGATGGATCCACATGTTCAACTATCAGAACGATTGTCACTGCCACATGGTTTGCGGTCTTCTCTGTTTTCTCTTATCATTGAGATCTGTGTGTGGGTGTCTTTTGCAGTTGGTACTTTTTGGATGGGGAAGAGCTATCTTCATTCACTTCCATACCCAACTCGCTAACACAACCCTTCCAAAAAGTAACAACAGCAAAAAGGTAACTACAAACAAATCTCATTTATCATCCATCTAGTACAATTGAAACATTTCACTTTGTGTTCCGTGTTTTTGTTTTCTACTTTTGTTTTTCGTCAATCCCCAATACGGACGGGACCCGTATTCCATGCGTGATTGCATGGATCAATTCATGCGATTGTTGCCTCACCAAGTTGGTCTTCACTAACATGTCGTGAGTCGTTTCGTCATCCTTCGGGCCAGTTCGTCATGTAGGATTGACGAATCGACTCCCAGCTTTAGCTCTCATGAATTCCAATTGCTAAGTTGGGAAAGCTCACTGGCTTGGTAACAATGTAAAAGATAATTGGATTGTGGTGTTTGCCTCATTGCCATGCCATTGCCTCCTAGCGGTCTGTTCTGGTTTAAAAATCTTCAGTGGACTTGTCTCCGGTGTTAGATTGAAAACAGCAGTGGAAATACTCGACAACACTGTCGAGTGATTCTTGCTTTGCAGGAATCTCTTCCTGGACCTTCTCGAATAATTCATTGATAAGAGGGATTACTCGATCACAGTCAGCACCCGATTGATACAAATCGACAATCTCGTTGTGATTATCTTCAATTTTTTTAAATGGAAAAATTTTATTGGATTATTCATAAATGCAAATATAAATCTATATAAACCCTAAACCTCCTGGACATTACTCAGGAAAATCTTGTGAAAATGATAAATTGTTCCATTTTTTAAATAAAAAAGGAATGAAAAATAATTAATTAAAATCTGAAAAGCTAGTATATCCGATCGATATCAATCAGTCGAACAATGAATTGATAATAGCAACGAGATTGTCGATTTGTATCGATCGCGAGCTAACTGTGTAGTCTCTCTTATCAATGAATTGAAACAAGACATTGTTCGAAAAGGTCCTGGTTGAGATTTCTGGAGGCAAAAATCACTCGACAGTGTTGTCGAGTGATTCGCCTGTCAACCTCAATATGATCGATTTCTACCACCTCCACAGGAGAAGGATTACCGTCGCCATTATGAACCGAGATGACTAAATTTCTGATCCCATTCAACCATATATATAACAGAGTAGAATATGAGCCAAAAATACTTTTACCGGTAAATTGCAACCCCTAATGTATAATCCTTCACATCTACGTCTGAACATTGCATGTCAACAACGCAATCGTTAATATTGTTTTCGTCTTCATCATTGTTTAACTTTGTCTTGACCCACGTGAGTTGGTTTTAGTTTTATATTTCTACATTAGGGTTTCGACTTAAATTCTATACCGGCTAGATTACACATCTGTTTGGGTGTTGTCAACTTATGACACATTGCTCATTTATTCTGAACTTTGATCAAATCCAGGTTCAAGAATATAGCTAAAAATTCTTCCTCACATCTTTCTATCAACACTCTCGTCAATATCCAATTCTATTTTTAGTTGTATTTTTTAAGTTAATAGCTAAGATAATTGGGTCATTTGGTATTGACCCAGTACTTTTGTGATGTAATTTGATGAAATAAAATGGCAGTTCAAGAATAGCGAAGAGTTTATGGATAGATAAATAGAACCCAAGACGTTCAAGCTCAATGCGAAAAAACCGCACATGCCATGGCATTCCTAAAAGTTTGTTTAAAATGTCCAAATCGTTCGTACTTAAAAAACCGATTAAAAAATCTAATGTAGTTAGCTTATTGATGTAGATGTGTACATAACAAGCTAACAAGTAGAGATGATTTTACTCAAACTGTATTCGAGGTAATAGTCTAAAAACACGGAGATTTTATATTAATTCACAGGTAGATGTTAATGTTATATTAGGATTAGTGACAATTCTGACTTATTGTGGAGCGAATATAGGCGTATTAAGGACCATATGACAATTTTGATTCTAAACAATACGATGACAACACCAACAAAAGTAACGATAATAACACTAGCAGCAAAGACTACCGTCAACACGTACACTCACGTAACGCAGCAAGATTGCAGCAACCAACAACTATGTTACATACAATAAAAAAATTTGCAAACATTGAATAGAAGTGAGCACACTCGTTTGGCTGTTTGTTATTATTAGTGTTAGTATTTTTATTATAATTAGATTTGTTGGATTGATGATTTTCGATGAATTAATACAAGACAACCTTATGATTTTTGACTTTGATAATGAAGATGACAATGAACCAGATGAGACCATGAATCAATCTAACATTCAATAATTTTAGGAAAAATTTAAACTAATTAGACCAATTATTACATTTGAACTCATCGGTTAAGGTTATTTTATATTTATTCAAGGTAATTGATTGATTACATTTATTGGTGTTAAATCATTGGTTTAAGGGAATTTCCTCGAATTCTTGAATGTTAGGTTGATTCATGGTTCCATCTGGCTGATCATCTTTATCGTCAAAGTCCGAGTCTTCAGGTTGTCTTGCGATCTCTTCCAATTCAATCTCTTCAACGTTTTCATCTTTGCCCTTTGTCAGTTCGTATTGGCCCCATAGACCTTTAAACAGATAACTTTTCTCATGAATGTGACGAAGAAAGACTGGTTCTGGTTCTGGTTCACGATTGAATCGTTTGAATAGAACATAAATCGTCAATCCAATTAAACCGCTTACAACAAGAATACCAACACCAATGACCAATAGACAGACGAACATGTTCGAGTCGTTCAATGTTTGCAATTTTGTATACCTTAATGGTGCCGACGACCAAAATTGGAAATCGGTTCGATGAGAAAGTTTGCCAAAAGATGAAACCAATAAAGGAAATAAAAAGCCGCACACGACGGTTAAAGATGAAACGGACGTCGTAACGACCTAACAAAACCCAAACAATGGGCACGATAACACAATCATGAGGTTAGATAAAAGTGCGTGCCGATGATTTGTTTGGAACATCAATTCAGATCATGGCTACCTTGGCTGGCGTTTGAGATATGCCAGTAGGCAGAAGGATCATCCGACAAATGGCCTCGAGGAGATGGGAAAGGAGACGTGTGTGTCGCCAACCGACTCGAAGATCGTAAATCAACCAGGGGGAGATCACCGATAGTCGACATAACGATTTGCGAAACCAGAAGGTGGCAAAAGCCACCACCAGCGCCAAGGCAAGCGAAAGACAAGCGTATGCGATGTAATGAGGGGCATCACGAGTTGGCGAACACGTCCGAGAACGTGACTGAGCGCCACTTGTTTGTCTCATGCAGAATTGCTTCGATTTGTCGGTGGCTTTCCGATGGAAGAATGCCTGATTGATGATGAGGGAACAATTGGCTGTTGATTATGCCAAATTGATCCATATTGACATTAAGTTCTGCTTTCTTAGTGACATTCGATGCTGGGAGGATCAGATCGCCAATAGAAAAAGAGAGCGAGCGTGCCAGTTTGAACACGCGACCATCGCAGGGTGTAGAGACGCCCTTAATCGTAATGTTTAAGACAGAACAGTCAACGATGCGGTAATCGTTCGATGCTACGATCTGATATAGTTCTTCGGCGGCTGTGTCCGAAGACGATTTGCACGAGTGGACAGCCCAAAGAGATTTTTTGGTCCACGTGCGATTTGCATAGAATAGGACGATCTGAAGTGACATACTCTTCGGCCTCAGTGATCGGGTTAAGGAGATCACGTTTGGACAATGACTGACAGAGTCATCAATCACAAAACTAGGTATATTTCAAGAAACAGTACTTGTCACCGTGAGGCTTAACCAAGTTGAACGGTACTGCTTCTAGAATAGACTTAGTTTGAGAAGTCCTTTTAGTCCAATCGTTCAATCGGCTTGTAGTGACAACGGTCGATGACAGACCACAGCGATCTTGGACAATAAGTACAAATTTGTGACGCGCGAAACAAAGAATCGAAGTGGTCATCGATCTTTATAGAATTATTGTAAGAAATCAAAAACAACTCTAAATCGTGAGCAATGAACTTGAAAGATTCCTCAGCGCGTGCATAATAACGGTCGTGAATAGATTGATTCTTTAGGCCTGATTGTATCTCTGAAGCGAGCAATTCCAGATGGTCTTGCTGCTTCAATAGAATCTTAGAAACTGCTGACAATTGGTTAAATGAGGCTGCCATTGCGGTATCGATCTTCTTGGAAATCGGCCTTCAGTAGCACAGGAATCTCCAGTCTCGTTGTTACTCAAAATAGTTTATTCTAGGCTAAGATATATGAAAGGACTATGTACAGAAATATAAGAAGATATAGAGAGTAAAAACAGTATAAATAAGTACAACTAACAATGTCACAGGACAAAGTAGTGGACACAAGAAGGACAAATAGGTAACAGCCAGCAGAGAGGCAACCTAAGGAAATACAAGGGAAAGGGTTAGCACGAGCAGAGGCATAACACTAGAATGGCTTACTAGAGTAAGACCATTACCCTCGGACTAACAAAGCAAAGTCAGTAAAGACAGAAAGAATAAAGTCAGTACTGAACAGTTGCAGTTAAGTGAGTGTCGAGGCAATGGCTGGAGATGGCTTTATATAGTAGACAATCGGTCACTTGTTCGAGGTAATCGTCACCAGAGGCAGTCACAGTCAGCTCAGTGACGAGGCATCGACTAGACGAGTTCAATCTCGAGTTCATATTCATCGGTGACAAACTAAACTTGTCATCGATTTCCAACAGATCTTACCATCATGATGCAGAACCGGTGCAGAACCGGAAAAGATGTGGTTTTTGAAACTAAGATAAGTCGAGTAGGCCAATGATGTCACACCCGTCACAATAGTTGCAAGAGGTAGTTGACGTTTGGCACGAGAGCGAACAGGTAGGTGAATGGTTGGTCAACAGATTCGCACTGACGCTTCAAAATGGGCACAATGTGTTTCGAAAACAGAGAGCGACAATAAGCGTTCAGGCCAGGGGCACCGTGTGGATCGTGAAAAGCACAGGTGTCCAGAATTTTCACGATAAAAGTAGTGTCAGTCTCACCAACAGTTAGGAGGTGGGTAGCTGCTTCCATAGGACAGGGTCGACTTCATCAAGTGAGAGCACAGGCACCATTAAGGCCAGTACACAACAAAAGAAGAACATGTATGAATTCAAGTAACCAGAAGAAATCGAAGACAAAGTACGATTAGCTTTTGTGTTACGTTTTGTCTCGCCGGGCGTACGATAGAAATGTTTCAATTTTGAAACATTCACTGTTGACGATTTAGAATCGTTAATGCGCATTAAGGCAGGGCCTAAAACCTCTTTAACCTTAAACGAGCCGAGATATTTGGCCGCCAGTTTGTTGTAGTGGCTAGGCGCAACTGTTTTGTCAAAAACAAGTACTTCATCACCGACTTTAAAGTCCGGTACTGTGTGGTGTTTGTCAAAGTATCGCTTGTTTATAGCGTCACGCTTGTTTTGATTGGGTTTGACCATCTCATGGATCAATTCAATATCAGACACAATGGTGTTGTTGCTGTAGTCGACACACCAAATTCACATCCGGGGGAAGGACTGCCTTGCGACCAAAGAAGAGTTCGCAAAGAGTGACGCCAGTGACACCACTGGCCCAGTGGTTGCATGGACAGAAGCGTTGTATGCGTAACACAAGAGAACCAATTTGGTTGCCCAATTGGTTTGGTTTTCATCTGCGTAGTTGCGCAACATGTTAACCAGTGTACCGTTGTATCGTTCCACGCTGTTAGTGCTGGGTTGGTAACCACTGGTTGTGACCTGTTTGAAAGCGAATAGTCTGCACAACTCAGCTATCGTCTTTCATTTAGTTTTATTCATATGCAAATGAGCTCATTTGCTTCATGTGATTTGATGCACTCTATTCACTCTTATTTACGATTCCATCGTACTCTGTCAGTGTGCTACAAATACTTCATGCATTGACCTCCATTTATTGGCGATTTGAGCATGTTCTTTTTCAAAATGGATCCACATGTTCAACTATTAGAACGATTATCACTGCCACATGTTTGCGGTCTTCTCTGTTTTATCTTATCATTGAGATCTATGTGTGGTTGCCATTTGCTGTTGTTTCTTTTTGGATGGTGAAGAGCTTTCTTCATTCACTTCCATACGCAACTCGCTAACACCCCCTTCCAAAAAGTAACAACAGCAAAGGCACCCAAAAACAAATCTCATTTATCATCCATTCTATTACAATTGAAACATTTCACTTTGTGTTCCGTGTTTATGTTTTCTACTTTTGTTTTGCCTCAATCCCCAACACGGACTTTTTATATCGATATTAAAGTATGGCCCCTTGAGGATCCTGCGCGATTATGTGGAAGAGGACATCATCGTCGGTTGATGAATCCGGTGCGTCTTGTTGGTCCGTTGTGTCGGTTCGATTTAGCCAGTATGCGTGGTGCAACAGTTCGTAGTTGCCCCAGGGGGCTAGTCCCTGGTTGTCGGCAGCCAAAATCAGATCGAACAAGTGGGTACCAACGGTTTGGATGATCCGTTGTGCGAACATTAACAACACTCCCGGTGGTGGATGGTGGCGATACAACGGGCTGATCAGTCCCCATCGGCGTTCAAGTTCGCCTCTTGGAATTGCCCGGTGGTGAGGCAAAGGGTTGCTCACGAAATCGATGTGCCATTCCATGACAATGTTCATAATTTGACGAGCATCCATGGCTGCAGACGCGAAGAGACGAAAGCGAATCGGGTTTGCAGCCATGGATGCTCGTCAAATTATGAACATTGTCATGGAATGGCACTATCCATCAATGTACACGTATCCTAACGGATGCACTCTACCTCTACATCATATTGTGTATCACTCATACTCGCTCATGTATTCACTTCACTTGTATCCCAACTGTCGATATGACAATACCGAATAAATATCTTTTAATATCATGTCACTTGTCCCAATCGAATTGTCATGAGGGGAGCTAGGTTTGGAAGGCTTAGAATAGTTTTATTGTTAAAAAAGATTCAGAAGAAAATAAATAAAGAGTGTATGGGGAAAGTCAGGACTAATCTAGAGTTTGAAGAGATGGATCAGGACTAAAATTGAGGCTTGGAGATGGAGGTAGAATGTCATCTGTATGGTGGTGTTTATCCTAGTCAAGATGATGAAGATTCTAAACAAGGGCAGAGTTCAAGTTACCAGATCCAGTTGGGAGTAACACGAACGAACGAACATATGGAACGGCGGCACAGGCACTAGGTGAAATAGGACCAAAACCACTGTGATTTGCGAACACTAAATTGGATGAAAATCAAACGTGAAAAAAGGAGAGGCGCGACCTTTAGATTGACTGGTCGGGAGCGTTAATATAGCAGTTACGCACGTTATAAGAGACCAAAGGAAGCGTGATTGGGACAAAAATTGGGACAGGTGTAGACAAAAAAGAGGTCTTGGCCTTAATCTATGGCCTAAACGCGAAACTTGTTCGTGAAGATCCTTTCACCTTTACATACAAGAAACACTTTTTGGATATGGTGAATGACAAATTCAGACGCCGGTTTGACAACATACAAGTCACTCGAGTCGATTCACCAAATCCAAAAGTTTTTCTTGTATGTAAAGGTGAATGGATCTTAACGAACAAGTTTCGCGTCTAGGCCATAGATCAAGGCCAAGACCAGTGCTTGTGTGCTGCTCCTGACGAAGCAAAATCGATAATGCTCACTATAAATGGTGTATCGATCTCTCCAAAGGTTGGGAGGTTTGGCGGCTGCTTTTTAAAGCACAGGGTCAACCTCATTCTAAGACAGCACAGGCACAGAATTTGCTTTAGATGGGAAACATTTTCTTTGACTTTTTTAGTCTTTTTTAACCTTAATCAAATATTTACTGTACTGTTTCTGTGCAAAATATGCGTACAAATAATATAAACAAAATTACTCAATATGCTTTTCTTAAAACTAGATTCAACAAAAGCAATTAAGCAATTTACAAATAAAAACAGTAAAAACAATTAATTTTCTATAATCAAATACAAATTAAATATAAATTTGGACAATTCAATCTTTAACAAAAAAACATTAACACCAGTCCACAAACTGAATATTACACGAATATTCTTCTAAAACAATTATTTCTAAAAAGTCTCATGCCAAAATTTATTGTACGTTTATTGTAGATATTTGTTGTATTTGTTTAAAAATGTTAAATCGATACAGTTCTGTTAATACCACTGTACTTATTTGTCTAATATATAATAATAAACTTGATTTGTGTTTGATTACATTTATTCAATGATGATCAGAACGTATGGATTTTATCCTTATCTAGGATTCAACTGATAAGCACAGATACTGAAGATAAAGTAAGTGCAACACACAATGAATACAATTGAGTCTAATGGAATGACAAAAACACAAGATAAAAAAGTTGTGAGGTATGGTATATTTGCTCAAACACTTTTTAATCATTATTCCCCAATGTAGATTGAAATATCCAAAAAGTCAATACCAGATACTCAGTTTAAACAAATGAAATCAACTACGACATCAATCTTGGTTCATATCGAATATAGCTAACTAATTCCGAGTACACTCAATACCTCCAAAGATAATTTAGAACATATAAAAACATTGTAAAACATTTATTGTATCCGCCCCAGAAACATAATTCTAGTCTTGAAACATAAATGTTTTTTACTGGTTTACAAAACTCTAGTTCTGCTCAATTGTCTCCTCAATCCAAGGGACAAGTTCGGTGACTCGAGTGAACACACTCGGATAGAGTTTTTGTTGTTCACACTCTGATGTCCCCCAACTGACAACTCCATTGAGATACCATCGGCCATCGTCGGTGTTGTAGCACACCAGTGGACCGCCACTGTCACCGTGACAGGCAATTTGAAAGTTATTGCCTGCACACATCATCCTTGGGGTTACCTGAATTGCAGGATATGATCTCTTTTTCCATTTCTCCACACAGACGGACTGTTTCCACACGGTGAGATTTGCCTTCAGCAAAGTGTCAGGGTAACCAAAAAAGGGCCAATCAAGATCACTGGCTCCCCAACCAGATGTGGTGCACACAGTGCCAGCCAGTGCATCGAGTTCTGCATTCGCTTCAGGCAAACATATGGATCCAATTGCGCGATTCGGATTGTCCAAGTCTAAATCTTTAGCCAATTTCAAAAGTGCAATGTCATAATCCATCGTCGAATTGCCTTTTTCATCAAATTTAACGAACTTCGGATGGACAATGTTCTTTTCAACATTCACCTCAATCCGTGTCTCTTCATGCTCGTTTGTAATGTTCCAAGCGCCTGTTTTGAAATAAATAAGTACCATGTAAAGCTCATTTCTAAAAACATACCCAAAATTACAGTGATATTATTGGCCATCACATTGTAAACATTTTGCCCCGCAGTAACAATCCAACGTTTGTTCAGGACCGATCCACCACGACTGTTCATCTCGACAATGTTCAACGAAACTTGCCACGGAAATTCCAACGGTAGTGCCTCGTTTCCATTCATGATACCAAGCGATGATTTTGGTTGGGCTGACGGTGCTCGTGTGCCACATTTTGGATCGTTGAGTGCCGAGACAGCAACCAAAACCAGTGTCAAGCAAAAGAAACTTGTCATGAAGTGTTTCATCGTTTCGAATGAATTCAATCTGTTTGTGTGTGCTTAAGATGGAATACTTTCTTATATTTATATCAATCAATCAAAGGAATTCCATTTGTTATTAAATTTTAATTTATTTTATTATGTTTAGATATGTGAATATGCATGCATGCTATTGAGTAATAAAAAATAAAATAAAGATTTAATTGACATATTTAAAGAATTTCGAATTATTTTCGATCGTAAAACTGAAATTAACTTTTTGACAACGAAATTGGCATTAAAGGAAATTTGAAATTATGTTGTTGAGATATACTTTTGCCTTCCTTTTATTTTCACGGAACTTATCACACAATTAATCTTCAAACACAAAATCAATTTCGATCAATTATGGTTTTGCCTAAAATTCATCTCAAGTAGATATAGACAAGTTTTAATGTTTACGGAATAAAAAATATTTTAAAGATGTGTAAGTTATTATGTATAAAAGATAAGGTGGAGGTATCGAAGATGTTTTAAGTGTACGAGTTAACTCGACACTTCGACGCAACCGTAAAATATCTTTCATATCTACGTGTATTGACTATGCTTTTTCTATTCAAATCCAATTGATAACAGAATAAACTGGAAATTTGTCCTGTAATTATTGGGAAAGAAATGAGGTGGTTGCAAAACTTTGGATTTGATCATATTTTGGATTCGACTGATAGGGACATAAACTGATTTAAATTTTCAAGATTGATTCCATTGGAGTAGCAAAAAAGATATTGATTGCAATATGGCAAAACGAATTGTAATGTAAGGTATAATTGGTCGAAAATTGAATATTAAATTTTTATCTAGATATATTGATCCGATTCTAAAATTAAATCAATCAAAATTTTATTAATCATATTGATGAGTTCTGCTCAATAGTCTCCTTAATCCAGGGAACAAGTTCCGTGACTCGAGTGAACACAGTAGGATAGAGCTTCTGTTGATCGCATCCACGTGTCGTCCAACTGGCCACTCCATTCAAATACCAACGACCATTGTCGGTGTTGTAGCACGCCAGTGGACCACCACTGTCACCATGACAGGCAATTTGAAGGTCATCCCCTGCACAGATCATTCTTGGGGTTACAGGAAAATTGCTTGATTCTTTTTACATTGTTCCACGCAGTAGGACTGTTTCCACACTGTGAGATTTGCCTTCTGCAAAATGTCAAGGAAATCAGGGAAGGGCCATGCATGGTCACTGGCTCCCCCAACCAGATGTGGTGCACACAGTGCCAACCAGTGCATCGAGTTCGGAATTTGCTTCAGGCAAACATATCGAACCAATAGCTCGATTTGGATTGTCCAGGTCTAAATCTTTGGTCAACTTCAAGAGTGCAATGTCATAATCCAGCGTCGAATTGTCTTCTTCTTCTATGTGAACGTACTTTGGATGAACAATGCTCTTTTCAACATTCACCTCAATCCGTGTTTCTTCATGCTCGTTTGTAATGTTCCAAGCGCCTGTTTTGAAATAAATAAATAAATGCCATATATAGTACATTACTAAAAATCATACCTAAAACCACCGTGATATTATTGGCCTTCACATTGTGAGCACAGTGACCCGCAGTAACGATCCAACGATTGTTCAGGACCGATCCACCACAATCTCTGATCAGCCTGTTAATGTTCAACGAAACTTGCCACGGAAATTCCAACGGAAGAGCTGTATTTCCATTGATGATACCAAGCGATGACTTTGATTGGGCAGAAGGTGCTCGTTTGCCACAATTTGGATCGTTGAGTGCCAAAACAGCAACGAAAACCAGTTTCAAAGAAAGGAAACTTGTCATGAAGTGCTTCATCGTTTCGAATTGATTCGATCTGTGTGTGCTCAAGATGGAATACTTTCTTATATTTATATAAATCAATCATTGAAATTCCATTTGCAATCAAAATTTAATTAATTTTTTATGTTTAGATTTGTGAATATTGTACATGCCATTGAGTAATAAAAAATTGAAATAAAAATGTAATTGACATTCCTGACAATTTTCAAATTATATTCAATCGTAAATCTGAAACTAACTAGTTGACAACTAAATTGCCATTAAAGGAGATTTGAAATTATGTCATTTAAATATGTTTTTGCCTCCGTTGACATTCTCTTAACTTGTCACAATTAGTCTTCAAACACAAAATCAATTACAAGAATTTGTGGTTTTGTTTAAAATTAGTCTCAAATAGACAGATAAGTTTTAGGGTAAATATATAATGTATAAGAAATATGAAATATGTATAAGTCATTATGTATAAAAGATAAGGTTGAAGTATCTAAAAGATGTTTTTGTGTAGAAGACTCAACTTTTTGAATTTTTCCATCTAAAAACACTCTGCATAACTACATGCCTTGACTATGCTTTTCTATTTGAACCTAAATGAAAACAAAATGTTTCCTCGATTTCCGCCTGTGAACTTTGAGAAAGCAATGATGTGAAACTTTTGATTTGATTTTTTTTTGTCGGATTCGAACGATTAGAACAGATAAAGATGTTAATTGTCAACATTGATTCCAATAAAGTAGCGAAAAACCATTGATTGATGTATGGAGTTGTGAGGTAAGCTATTATTGATCGAACATTGAATAATCAATTTTAATCTAGATATGTTGGTCCAAATCTAAATTTAAGTCAATAAAATTTATTGACAATTTTGACGAGTTCTTTTCAAAATTATCTTTACTGTTTAGTGATTGAATTTGTAAGTTGCATGTTGTGGTTTATTTGCTAAAATTATTAGCATATAGCAAACTCTAGTTTTGCTCAATGGTTTCATGAATCCAGGGAACAAGTTCTGTTACTCGAGTGAACACACTAGGATAGAGCTTCTGTTCATCGCATCCACCTGTCGTCCAACTGGCCACACCATTCAAATACCAACGTCCATTGTCGGTGTTGTAGCACAATAGTGGACTACCACTGTCACCTTTACACACAATTTGAAGGTCATCCCCCGCACAGATCATTCTTGGGGTTACAGGAATTGGAGGGAAATAGCTTGGTTCTTTTTTACATTGATCCACACAGTAGGACTGTTTCCATACGGTGAGATTTGCCTTCTGCAAAATGTCAGGGAAATGAGCAAAAGGCCATGCATAATCACTGGAGCCCCATCCAGATGTGGTGCACACAGTGCCAACCAGTGCATCGAGTTCGGCATTTGCATCAGGCAAACATATCGCACGAATAGCGCGATTCGGATTGTACAGGTCTAAATCTTTGGTCAATTTCAACAGTGCAATGTCATAATCAAGCGTTGAATTGGTATCTTCGTGTATGTAAATGTACTTCGGGTGGACAATGCTCTTTTCAACGTTCACCTCAATCCGTGTGTCTTCATGCTCGTTTGTAATGTTCCATGCGCCTGTTTTGAAATAAATAAGTACTATATAAAGTATTTTTCTAAAAACTTACCTAAAACCACAGTGATATTATTGGATGCACAGTGACCCGCTGTAACGATCCAACGTTTGTTCAGGACGGATCCCCCACAAACACTGCTGTCTCCGTCAATGTTCAACGAAACTTGCCACGGAAATTCCAACCGAAGTGCTGCATTTCCATTGATGATACCAAGAGATGATTTTGATTGGGTCGAAGGTGCTCGTGTGCCACAATTTGGATCGTTGAGTGCCGAAACTGCAATCAAAACCAGTTTCATGGAAAGGAAAATTGTCATGAAGTACTTCATCGTTTCGAATTTATTCGATCTGTGTGTGCTCAGGATGAAATACTTTTACATTTAGAATCCCACAAACCCATTACTACTTCTCCTTCACATGTAGTATCCATTTAGTATCCCACAAACCCATTACTACTTCTCCTACACATGTAGTATCCATTTAGAATCCCACAAACCCATTACTACTTCTCCTACACATGTAGTATCCAATTAGAATCCCACAAACCCATTACTACTTCTCCTTCACATGTAGTATCCATTTAGAATCCCACAAAACCATTACTACTTCTCCTACACATGTAGTATCCATTTAGAATCCCACAAACCCATTACTACTTCTCCTTCACATGTAGTATCCATTTAGTATCCCACAAACCCATTACTACTTCTCCTACACATGTAGTATCCATTTAGAATCCCACAAACCCATTACTACTTCTCCTTCACATGTAGTATCCATTTAGTATCCCACAAACCCATTACTACTTCTCTTGCACTTGTAGTATCCATTTAGAATCCCACAAAACCATTACTACTTCTCTTGCACTTGTAGTATCCATTTAGAATCCCACAAACCCATTACTACTTCTCCTTCACATGTAGTATCCATTTAGAATCCCACAAACCCATTACTACTTCTCCTACACATGTAGTATCCATTTAGAATCCCACAAACTCATTACTACTTCTCCTACACATGTAGTATTCAATTAGAATCCCACAAACCCATTACTACTTCTCCTTCACATGTAGTATCCATTTAGAATCCTACAAAACCATTACTACTTCTCCTACACATGTAGTATCCAATTAGAATAATACAAACCCATTACTACTTCTCCTACACATGTAGTATCCAATTAGAATCCTACAAACCCATTACTACTTCTCCTACACATGTAGTATCCAATTAGAATCCCACAAACCCATTACTACTTCTCTTGCACTTGTAGTATCCATTTAGAATCCCACAAACTCATTACTACTTCTCCTACACATGTAGTATTCAATTAGAATCCCACAAACCCATTACTACTTCTCCTTCACATGTAGTATCCATTTAGAATCCTACAAAACCATTACTACTTCTCCTACACATGTAGTATCCAATTAGAATAATACAAACCCATTACTACTTCTCCTACACATGTAGTATCCAATTAGAATCCCACAAACCCATTACTACTTCTCCTACACATGTAGTATTCAATTAGAATCCCACAAACCCATTACTACTTCTCCTTCACATGTAGTATCCATTTAGAATCCCACAAACTCATTACTACTTCTCCTACACATGTAGTATTCAATTAGAATCCCACAAACCCATTACTACTTCTCCTTCACATGTAGTATCCATTTAGAATCCCACAAACCCATTACTACTTCTCCTACACATGTAGTATCCAATTAGAATCCCACAAACCCATTACTACTTCTCCTACACATGTAGTATCCAATTAGAATCCCACAAACCCATTACTACTTCTCCTTCACATGTAGTATCCATTTAGAATCCCACAAAACCATTACTACTTCTCTTGCACTTGTAGTATCCATTTAGAATCCCACAAAACCATTACTACTTCTCTTGCACTTGTAGTATCCATTTAGAATCCCACAAAACCATTACTACTTCTCTTGCACTTGTAGTATCCATTTAGAATCCCACAAAACAATTACTACTTCTCCTTCACATGTAGTATCCAATTAGAATCCTACAAACCCATTACTACTTCTCCTACACATGTAGTATCCAATTAGAATCCTACAAACCCATTACTACTTCTCCTACACATGTAGTATCCAATTAGAATCCTACAAACCCATTACTACTTCTCCTACACATGTAGTATCCAATTAGAATCCCACAAACCCATTACTACTTCTCCTACACATGTAGTATCCAATTAGAATCCCACAAACCAATTACTACTTCTCCTACACATGTAGTATTCAATTAGAATCCCACAAAACCATTACTACTTCTCTTGCACTCGTAGTATCCATTTAGAATCCCACAAAACCATTACTACTTCTCTTGCACTCGTAGTATCCATTTAGAATCCCACAAAACCATTACTACTTCTCTTGCACTTGTAGTATCCATTTAGAATCCCACAAAACCATTACTACTTCTCTTGCACTCGTAGTATCCATTGAGAATCCCACAAACCATTACTACTTCTCTTGCACTCGTAGTATCCATTTAGAATCCCACAAAACCATTACTACTTCTCTTGCACTCGTAGTATCCAATTAGAATCCTACAAACCCATTACTACTTCTCCTACACATGTAGTATCCAATTAGAATCCTACAAACCCATTACTACTTCTCCTACACATGTAGTATCCAATTAGAATCCTACAAACCCATTACTACTTCTCCTACACATGTAGTATCCAATTAGAATCCTACAAACCCATTACTACTTCTCCTACACATGTAGTATCCAATTAGAATCCCACAAACCCATTACTACTTCTCTTGCACTTGTAGTATCCATTTAGAATCCCACAAAACAATTACTACTTCTCCTACACATGTAGTATCCAATTAGAATCCTACAAACCTATTACTACTTCTCCTACACATGTAGTATCCCTTGAGAATCCCACAAACTCATTATTACTTCGCATTTCATAATTAATTAATAATTAATCAAAATAATCTAAATTTTAATATAATTTTTAATATAAGCAATTCAAATCAATTACAAAAATTTATGTTATTGTTACAGTTTAAATTTATGTGTAAAAAATGTAAGACATAAAAGATAAGATGTAGAATATCAGGTAATCGACAGGTATAGCATATAGAAGATAATGTGCTGTGATAATTGTGTTCACAAACTTTAGGCTGCATTGGTCAATCTTCCTGAGGATCATCAGACATAGTATGCAAGTTGGCACATTGTTGAAATGGCATTCGTGCCAATTGGTTACATTGGTCCATGCGAGCCCTCAGTGCGGCATCATGATTGGCAGTTCGGAAAGCCCATCTATCATAACCACAAATGCGACATCCGCGTGAATAGTGATTAAAGTTGAGAACTTGAAGATTTGGATACAGTTGTGCAAAGCGAAGTCGTTCGGTGTCTGCATGAGATAAAGTCTGGACATCCATTGAGATATAGCGAACTGAGTGAGCCTGGACGATTTCGGGCAGTGGCTCTTCATCTCTCGGTATTACAATGATTAGCACATTGAGATAGACCAAATTGGTCAACTGGGACAAATATCTAGCGAAATTAATCATCGGCATCGAATGCAGTTGAACGGATAGACTGACCAACGAAGAATATAAAGCACAGAATTGACCCAAGTTGGCATTGGCTCCCTCGATTAATGTCTCCCTGATACGGACTCGAGAAAATTGTCCTGCCAAATTGCGTAGTCCTTCTAACAGAACACGCAACTCTAGTTCATCATTACAATCAATTTGAATTCGGTCGTTTGCGTGTATCTGCAGTGAATTAGCCAACACTCGAGGATTAAGGCGAGCAGTAGTAAATGAGTGCAAGCGAGCGATGATTGTCAATTCGGGATCATTTTGCATATCTGGAATGAAGACGTTGAGAGCGAGTTGTTGAAGTGAGTCGAGTCGATTGATCGAATTTATGAACGCATGCACATTAGTTTCATTGTAAGGCCCATCTTCGTGGTCGAAATGAAGTTTCAGTGAAATCAAAGTAGGTGCGTAATGATCGAGTAGACGAACCATTGATTCAAAGAATCTATCAGGCTCGAATTGATCCAAACTGAGATGAGTTATGTTTGGCATCAGTGCCATTAGTGGCGATTCAAGAAAGCCCGCAACACCACGCGGAACACGCACAGCATCAAACTCCAACTGTTCAAGTGTTGGAAGTCGAGTCCAGGGTGATCCATCTTCTCGTAGAACACTGACGATATATCGACCGTATGGAGTGCCCATACATCGAATTGAATTCAACTGTTCGAGTGTGTCGTCATAGAGCACTAAAGTACGAGAAACCACGAGTTGAGCACGTTGCACATTACGCAAACTGTTGCAAACGGCCCCAAGATTGAGGATGAGTTCAGAAAGAGGAATTTTTGCGAGAATCATCTGCAAACACAGGTCAGGTATGCTTATTATGGACGCCATTTTTGTTCATCTGGAAAACAATGCGAAAATCACTGTCGAATTGGGAATGCTCGAGCAGATACGATGGGGTACTACTACCAAAAGCAAACAGGTAGTCGATGAGGTAATGTATCAATCGATATTAAAAAACGAAACAAATTTGCTACACTCAAAAAGTGCGAAACAAACACTCAGTTTAGACAGTGGTGAGGTTTGTGACGAGAAGTGGCGAAAGTGAAAGCGCAAAACTGGCCGGCAACATTGGCGAGCTACATGTTGTGTAACAAGTTTATTTGATAGAGCGTAACAATCCAAAATAAACACAAAAAAGCGCAACCAAAAAAAGCCAACGTTTGTATGTATCCCATTGCATTCAATTATGTAACGCTCACATCGCAGCTTGTCACTCAATGTGCATACCTGTTAAGAGCGAAAGCCTGCCACTGATGGCGATAGAGAGAGGATGACGACGCCACCACTAACCACAAGAATCAAAAATTACATACGTAGAGGTAGTGGAAGTTGAGGGGATGTGGCACAATAAGTTTGAATACGAAATCGAAACAAAGAGTAACCAACGAAATGCATTCCAATGGAAAGTGGAACGAATCGTTGCTACCTCGGGAAACACTTTCTCACGCTGCTTGTCTCCTTCTGTCTGACCCGCACAGAACACCACTTACAATCTACATAAATGTGCGTTTGTGTTTGGCATTACCTTTGCCTTACCATCCTCCCTCACTTTGTTTAATGAGCCGTGAAAACATAAAACACTTAATTGGATTATACTGTCTGGCTGGTTGGCCGCTCTTTCTGTTGCCTCCTTCTATGTTCACTTTCACTCTGCGTCTCGTCTCCCCTCTCGCCTCACTGACTTCTCGTGCACTGCATGAGGTGTTACTGGTACAGTCTAGTACCCTCTCGATTGTTTGAAAAGGGCAAAACATAGATGGTACGACTACAACAACCACAATCATATTTTCGTAGTTGAAGTTGAAATAGGCACAATATTTGCCATTACGTAAATGGGAGAGAGAGAGAGAGATCAGACACCGAACAGATAGCGTGAATACATTGACAAACATCTTTACTTGGTCTTTACGTTGTCTGAACTAGTGCAATAGAATACATAGAACATATTGCGTGCAGACGTGCCGATCAGACATGAAGAAGACCGCGAAAAGATGCGTCAGTCTCTTGGTGGGGTTGGGCACATCGTAAGCCTAAAAGTGTGCATTGGACAAATGGGGACACCGAGACGACTGTGCTTGCATTGCCTTCCACTTCTGACTCAATCCGATGATTTCATCACTGACCAGTTCGACTTGTGCCAATGTGGTAGCAGTCGATGGCCATCTCATTTCTCCCTTCTGTATCCCTCCCCACATCTGCCTGCTAGTGCACTCGGTCTCTCGGCGGTGGATGGTTATGGTGAGGCAGAGAGCGAAAGGTTAAAGGGTCAAGCGTAGAACGAGCCAACATGAACGAGTGCGAGAATGGGAACAAGAGAACGAAAAGGAGAAGAGAAGAGAAAATGAATTGGATTGCAGTCACTGTGAGTGAGATGTTCAGACGAGGGATGGGGAGTGCAAAGGCAATTGTCAAGCAACTAGCCAGCGTGCACTCTTCAGTTTAGCGCAATATAATTAATGGCTCAATGAAATCGTGTAAAGCTAACGAGTGCAAATGGCAAGCAAAAAACGTTCTTTTAACAATCGAATATAAACCAATTCTAGACTATTCGAGAGATGTGGCTGGACAGACGGAGGGAAGAGGAGGGAGGGAGAGCGTTTCCAAGTAGCAACCATTCGTTGTCTTCAGCAAAGCAATGCAATTCCATGACGTCGCACTCAGACCAGGCAGCCGCCGCTATTGCCCAACTTTGCCACGTCGGCACATCATACTGCGCACTGCGCACAGTCACATCGAGTCTTACTGGCTAGCTCTTTGGGTGTGCTTTGTCTGTGCACAAGTGCGCCACTGATTCTCCGCTGCGGATAAACTTGTAATACAACTTGTGCACGTTGCCTATGCTCTCGTTTGCTGTTTCGCTTTCTGCTAGTCTCGATCGTTTTATTGTGACAACTCAGACCTCGTTTTTGCTCTAATCGAGTTTGTGATTGACACAATACTGACTACCCCAAATTCATCGTATGTCCGATCATCGATTGACTCTTCACCTCATCGACAACGTGATTGCTTTAGTTGTGGTGCATCCCTACTTCTCGATCCTTCTTCAACCGACCTTGAGGGTCTCCTTTTTCCTCCCTTGAACAACAATGGCCATGTGCTGTTGATGTTACTTTTCAGTTGGATGTTCTACTAGGAGCATTGCGACGCTTGGCTAGACAATTTGTTCGAGTCCGTCTCCAAGATGCGTTTGTAGAACAAGCCAATGCCAACTTGAGACGCTTCTGTGTTCAGTTTTCATCGGTGGTCAGTCTGTCGGTTGAACTGCAGTCAATGTCGATGATCACGTTGGCTGGTCATTTGTCACGAATGCCTGTCCTGATTGAACTCAATGTTAGAGTCCTCGAAGTGCCAATGGACAGAGCCCCACTGCCCATGATTGTCCCAGTTCCCTCAGTCCGCTACATCCGGCTGGATATCCATTCTGTTTCTCATACAGATACAGAACGACTTCGTTTCGCACAACTTTATCCCAATCTGCAAGTACTGAGATTTATCTACAACGCTCGCGAATGTCAAGCTTGCGATTATCGTGAAATTGTATTTACATTCGAATTTGCATTTCGGGATCGCGTAAATGGATGTAGGCTATTGGCTAAAACTCCATTTGCACATTGTGCCAACTTGCATACTATTATCGACCATTGACAAAATCGACACAAGTTTTGTTGGCACCAGACACTTATGCATTTCCCAGTATCATCTATACCTAGGGCCTTATTTCTTATGCATTTCCCAGTATCATCTATACCTAGGGCCTTATTTCTTATGCATTTCCCAGTATCTTCTATACCTAGGGCCTTATTTCTTATGCATTTCTTAGTATCTTCTATACCTAGGGCCTTATTTCTTATGCATTTCTTAGTATCTTCTATACCTAGGGCCTTATTTCTTATGCATTTCTTAGTATCTTCTATACCTAGGGCCTTATTTCTTATGCATTTCTTAGTATCATCTATACCTAGGGCCTTATTTCTTATGCATTTCTTAGTATCATCTATACCTAGGGCCTTATTTCTTATGCATTTCTTAGTATCATCTATACCTAGGGCTATATCTCTTACATTTCTTAGTATCATTTATACCTAGGGCCTTATCTCTTATGCATTGACCTTTAATTACTATTTCTCATGCTTTGCCTAACCTATTACACATGATTCCTTATCTGTATAACATAAACATTATCAATATATCAATTGAATTAAACGTTTACTTTCTATTTGTTCTATGCATTGACACAACGAAATATCCATGTAACTGATCTATATTCGTTTTTATTAAAACAAATCTATTTTTCCAAATTTGTAATGTGTATCAAATAATAAAATTTCGTTTTAATAAGAATTCTTTTTCTCTGATCGATTGAGTATTGTCCCATCAGTGTTCTATTCAAATTTCATCTTCTTATGTGGAACGGCTTGCTTACAGTAAGTATTTAATTTCATGATAAATAGACAAATTCGTAAGTGTTGCACACACACACACACACACACACACACACACACACACACACACACACACACACACACACACACACACACACACACACACACACACACACACACACACACACACACACACACACACACACACACACACACACACACACACACACACACACACACACACACACACACACACACACACACACACACACACACACACACACACACACACACACACACACACACACACACACACACACACACACACACAAACACACACACACACACACACACACACACACACACACACACACACACACACACACACACACACACACACACACACACACACACACACACACACACACACACACACACACACACACACACACACACACACACACACACACACACACACACAAACTGTGTTTGTAACACAAGTTTGTAACTGTGCACTCTTAAACTGGGTTTCTAGGAACATACAATCGACTCTCAATATTTTTACTCTACTGAGAATTGTCTCAGCGGTATCCATTTTAAGTTTTATCATCTTAAGTTGAACGATATATTTATAGTAAATTTTTAAATACATCATAAATTGACCAATTCACAAGTTAAGCACACACACACTAACAAACCAAACTTGGTCTGTTTGCGCTCTCGCATTAGGATTCTTGGAACATTCCGCCTACTGTAAATATTTGTACTCTACTGAGTATTGTCTCAGCAGTATCCGTTTCAATTTTCATTTTCATAAGTAGAACAGTTTCTTACAATAAATCCGATCTAACATATCTCCCGAATACCTTAAATAGAATGTCTTTATTTGGTCTGTACGTTGTCTGAATCAGTCATGAAGCAGACCGCGAGAAGATGTGTCACTCTCTGGGTTGGGTAGATTGAGTACTATGCACACACATTGCGAGCAAGCCTAAAAGGGCGCATTGAACGATGTGCGACAAACGATGCACTAGGAGACGTTCGCGGGGACATTTCCATGCACTATTTACTCAATCCGATGATGCCATTCTACTGACCACTTCTATTTGAGGTAGTGTGGTAGTTTGTCTTTACCTCCACAGCATCCTTTAACACATCAGTCAGGCAGTGTAATTGATCCCCCCGGTGGATGGTCATGCTCCATTTGGGGCGAGTGAGGTGAGTGAAGTGAGTGAGCTCCCAGTGAGGAAGGATGCGAGAGAGAAAGGGAAAGAGAAAGAAATAGAATGGTCAAACAGAGATAGAAAGGAACAACGAAAGGAGAAGAGATGGGCAATTGAATTGGATTGAAGTGAGAGTGAGAGAGATGCACTGAAGGGATTGGGAGAGCGGAGGAGATTTAGTCACAGGCAAACCAACCAGCCGCTATATATTTTGTGGCACACCAAAATCGTGAGATGCGAAAGAGTGAACGAAGCCAGACAAAAACTAATGACAAACAAAAACGTTCTAGTAACATTTGAATATAAATCAATTCAAGTATATTCGAGAGATATGCCCGAACAGATTTAGGAAAGGAGAGAAAAGTAGTGACTTTTTAGTGGCAACAATTCGATCCACTTTACCTAACAATGCATTATAATGTCGGGTCATTGGCACCAGCCGAGCGCGCGTCCTTTGCCAAACATATTCGCGTAGACGGTTCATATTGCGCACATTCTCCTCTGTACGATTGTGTCTCGCTGTAGGCTTGCACTTTGGGTGTGGTGTCTGTATGTGCACAAGTACGCTGTGGACGCTCTACTACTACGAGTACCAACCAACTTGTGCTCCTACGCTAAAACTCCTGTGCTCAACGTTGTCTGTCCAGTCAGTTGCAGTTTGGCTCTCTTCTCGTCTCTACCCGATCGTTTTTTGTCCCAACTCAGAATTCGCTTTTGTTCTAACCGAGTGCGTGTGTGTCACCGTTGTGAGTGCACCAAATTCATCCCGTGTCCGATCAATCAATTGACTCATCACTTCATCGCCTACTTGACTGCTTTTGTTGTGTGCATCGTTACTTCTCGATCCTTCGTCAATCGTGATTGTGTGTCACCTTGTCTTCTCCCGTGAACAAAAATGGCACTCAACACCTTACCAGCAGTGCCACTTCGGATTATTTTCGAACGGATTCCTTTGTCTGAGATTATCCGTAACCTTGGTAGGGTTTGCAGCTCAATAAGAATAGCTCAACGTAATCAACTAGGAGTTCATAATATTCTGATGCTTTATGATGAAACTCCCGAGCAGTTGGAAAATCTTGCCATAAGGGACATACCCTACAATCAAGACATCGTCAATGTTTTACGTGACGATGGAATGCCATGGGCTCAAGTTACATCACGCGAACTGTTAGAGTTCAATTCTTATCGTGTTCCGCGCGGTGTTGCTGGCTTTGTTGAGTTGCCCATAATGCGTTTGATGCCCAACATTACACATCTCAGCTTGGTTCAAGTGTATTTCAATGGCTTCTTTTGCCTCTGTGTCTCGTTTACTCGATAATTATTCTGGCACATTGGTTTCGTTGAAACTTTATTTCGCCGATCAGGGTGCTCGTTATGCACAGGGAGATGTGAATGCTCTCATAAATTCAATCAATCGACTGGCTTTACTCGAACATCTCTCATTGTTTGTCATGGCTCGTCGCATGCAAAATATTCCCGAATTGACGATTCTCAACCGCTTGCACTCGTTTACAACTGCTGGCTTAAATCCTGGTGTGTTGGACACTTTACTTGAGCAACATGCGAACGATCGAGTTCGACTTGATTGTGATGTTAGGTTTGAGTTGGGTGTTTTGTTGGGAGGATTGCGCCACTTGGCTAGACAATTTGTTCGAGTCCGTATCCAAGACTCTTTTGTCGATAGAGTCAATGACAATTTGGGACACTTCTGTGCTCAGTACACATCGTTGGTCAGTCTGTCGGTTCAACTGCAGTCGATGTCAATGATCATGTTGGCTGGCTATTTGTCACGATTGCCAAACCTGGTCCAACTCACAGTCAGAGTGCTCGAAGTACCTATGGACACAGACCCACTGCCCAGGATTGTCCCAGTTCCCTCAGTCCGCTATATCTACCTGGAACTCCATTCTGTGTCTCATACAGATACAGAACGACTTCGCTTCGCACAACTTTATCCCAACCTCCAAGTACTGAGATTTGACTACTGCGCTCGCGAGTGCCAAGCTTGCCCAATTTTAGCAATTGATTTTGCAGGTACCCATACTAGACCTTTAGATTTTTTACGTATGATTCAGCCCGACCTGTTTGATCGCGTAATTGCTTGTAAGCAATTGGCTCGAATTCCATTTGGACAATGTGCCCACTTGCATACCGTGCATGAAAATGCTTAAGTCCCCTATCTCTTATGCATTGCTCATAATCCTCTATTCTTGGGGCCTAATCTTCAATATATTGCCCATTTAATACTATTTATCATGCTTTGCCTATTATATTTTAACCATAATCCACTACACATTATACCTTATCTGTATATCCTAAATAAAACTGTCCTAATAACCACTTTGATCTATATCTACCGGGCTTTCCGAACGTCTTCTACGAACGCACCAGATGGCTTATCTTCTTAGCCATCTCGGTCCTGGAGATATCACGCCATTTCCATTTTCAAATCAACCGGGAACCAAAAGGACACACACGGACAAACGCACACAAAGACATGCCGAAGCCCGCGCCCAAGGACCAATAGTTTAAAAGGAATATTAAACTTTATATATATGTCAATTAAACTAGTCAAACCATGATATTCACTTTGTTCATAGTATTCTTTGTAAACCCAAAACTCATAAATTTATCCATTTACATGATCTGTATTCATCTTTAACCAAAACTAACTGATTTGTACAAACTTGCATTTTGGATCAAATAAAATAAAATAGTGTTTAATAAAAAATTTAATTTCTCTGGTCGAGAGTTTTTTTTCAACAGTGTTCGTTTCAATATTCATTTTCTTAAGTGGAATGGTCTTATACAGTAAGTATAATTGCATCATGTAAGTACATTTTTACAAGCTCATGAGTGTAGCATACACACACACACACACACACACACACACACACACACACACACACACACACACACACACACACACACACACACACACACACACACACACACACACACACACACACACACATGAGCCAAAATGAGTTTGTTTGCAATCGTAAATTGAATTTTTTGATCAGACAATCAACTCTCAATAGTTTTCCTTTATCGAATATTGTTTCAGCAGTTAAAAAGCAACACAGAAGTGGTGTAATGATGCAATAAAAATTATCACACTTTATATATTTTTAAACAATCTAAACAAATTTTAGGTTTATTAAATTATATTTAAATTCAACAATATTTCTGTATTATAAATTTGTTAGTAATAATAAAATATATTATTTATCCCCTTCCCTCTAATTATTATATGTGTTTTGTTTTAAATCATCAAGACCAGCATGATGAAAAATCGATTCAAACCGATTTAAGCACCACCAACACAGACAGATTCAGACTGGCGTTTTTCCACTTTCACTTGAAATGGAATCGGACTTATGTTGAGCTTGTACGGAATGAATTCCATTGGGCAAGGTGTTTCATCGGTGGCCACGAAACGGTACTCCTTAAAGATGTGGGCCAAGCACAGTTTGATGGTCTGGTAAGCGGATCGCATGCCCAAGCACTTGCGCGGACCCTCACCAAAGGGCATGTAACTGTAGGGCACCAGTAGGTGCTTGTTCTCGGGCATAAATCGATCCGGATTGAACTGATGGGCATTGGGAAAGAGATCCTCTCGATAGTGCAGTGCAATCAGTGGAACCTCAATCAGCTGATCTTTGTGCAGCACAATCTTGTCAGTCAACTGATACTCTGGTACGGCAAGTCGTCGTTCGACACGTTTCAGTGGTGGATACTTGCGCAGGGTCTCCTTAACTACAGCATCCAAATATGTTGCCTGATTCTGCACAATGTCGTAATACTCCTCTGAGTAGTCCTTCACACCAGTCAGGGCTCGATTCAGTTCGGCATTGAGTCTCGACTGAATGTCCGGATTGATAGACATCTCGTAGATGGCGTAATTGATGGTAAGTGCAGTGGTTTCGTAGCCAGCCAAAAAGAAAATGAAACCCATAGTTGTGATCTGATTGTCCGTGAAAGTTGCTTTTGTCTTGACTTGGGTTTTCTCGTTAGATTCCAGTTCGTTGGTATCTTTCAAATCCTCATAAATGTGAGCATTTTTGAGCATAAAATGAATCAAATCAATCGACTTTTCACCAGTGTCACCCTTGCCCTCCTTTCGTTGACGTAGAACTTCCTCCAAAAAGCTGATCACATAGTCGTATCGATCATCCTTGAAGAAGTGCTTCACGCGAGTGAATCGATTCACCCACTTGGGCATAGTCAAGTATGATATCAGGTTAAATAGTCGAGTATCGAGAATAGTCAGTGCGGCATGAACCAGTCCACTGTCTCGGCCACGGTAGTTGAGTTCAATTTTGGTTCCAAAAACCGATGCCGCAATCACATCAACCGTAAAGCCAATAGCCGCAACTCGTGGATTCATACCCTCTCCCTTCTCGGCAACGTTGGACAGGAAGTTCGAAAAGTTTGCCACACACTGTTCAATTGGTTGAATCTTGCCGCGCATTTTGGTGGAGGTGAACATTTGTCTCGCCAGGGCTCGGGACTGCTTCCACTCGACCGTTTCAGCGAAAAAGATGTTAATGTCCAGAATGTCGTTGTACACGGGGAGGATTTGTCGATTAGGCCACAGAGTGAAGTCCTTTACGAAAATCTTTTTGATCAGCTCGGGCTCAATCACGGTCAGAATGGGCTTCGGTCCCAAGTAGTAGCCATACACATTGCCGTGCTTCTTCATCAGATCAATTTCGGCATCTCTCGGGTCTCGACCATACAGCTGCAGAGCATTGCCAACATTGTACAGAGAGGGCTCAGGACCGGACACACCTTTTCCAGACCAGAAAGAAAAAGTCCGACGGATAAAACTAAAACAAAAAATCAAATAGTCAGTAATTTTAAAACATTTTAACAATTCTAAAAAACTTACAAATAGATGGCAAACGGAAAAATTGCCAAAATGTGAACTAGAACCAGAGAAGTTGAAATGGAAATCATTTTTGAGTTTGTTGGTTAGTTTTCAGTTTTGATTGCTTTGCAATGAAAGACTTTCAAGTTGAGTATGAATAAATTATGGCCAACCAGCCATCCTTATATAGGTGGTATTGTTTTATTCTTACTTCCACATGTTTTTTTTGTTATGTGTTACAATGTAACAAATATTTTCAATTTTACTCGATAGATAATAGACAATGAATAATAACAAATGTCTCCTCATTTGTGTGTCTATGAAGTAATAGTAGTATAAAATAGAGTAAATGTAGAAATTAGTCTATTAAAGCCTAAAAGATGCGAATTAGTTAAAATCTGTCTAGACATTAAATGTATTACGTAGGTAAGTGTATAGGTTTTTGTGTATTTGCTGTTTGTGATTTCATGTTTCCGTTTGGGTACAAAGGATCCTAATAGTAGACTTAAATTTGTAATAATGATTGTTTTTGTCGTTGCTTCAATATGTCAACATGTTGTTGTCATTCGTGATATGTTAAAATATTTGTGATCTAATATATGTTATATCACTAATGTCATAATATTTTTAGAAATTTTAATTCATGCACTCTATTAATTATTTTAATCTTGTTGTCCCATTAGAGGATTCTTTCCAACCATAAATTTAGATAGACAATCATTTAATTTAAAGGTCAATCAATACACATGATAAGTTTGGGATTTAATCTGATAAAATAAACTGATTCCAGACCAATTTTTGAATTGAATCTTGCTATTAAGATATATTGTTTTTTGGCTAAAGGAGTAACTTTGACCACGTGATCAAGAAAAAAGACGCACTTTTGACGCACTCTCCTACATGTGATCAGGTCGTGGATCACGACTCGTGATCAAAGAACAGACACCCTCAAAGATTTTACCTTGTGACCAGGTAATAAACCTCCACCGCAAAGTATGCGGTTGAATTCAATTCAATGGGAATCCCATTGTTACGCCAATTTACTAAATAAATTCTTACTCAAATGTACCATTTATTTGGGTTGAATTCAGAAGGCCTATTAGGAGATTATTTCTGGTTACCAATTAGGTGATATGCACTATCTGGTTCAGGTTTGGATTTGCCAAACACTTGACGAGAGAGGATTACTCTATTGAACTATAATCCCATTTTAAAATTATATAAATGATTTTTTGGGCGAATAATCACAATTTTAATCAAAATTGTCTGAATTGTTAAGATAAAATCAAAAATTCTGGTTTTAATAAATTTTTTAATTTTGATTTTGTCAATATTTAAATACAAACAATTATTATTATATTTTTATTTTTATCATATAAATTGTTTGAATTGAACTATATTAACAAAAATCCAAAAATCTTCACAAAACTTAATCAAACTGCACTCACAGAATGCATGCTAACTTTCTTATGCCTCTCACGTAATTACATCTTCTTGTCTTTCATTAATTTGTTTCTTTTTCGTTCAATCGTACATTTTGTTCACCGTTTGTGTTTGTCAAGTTATGTCAAGTTCAGATAAAAGGTTCTAATTTTGTCCACCCAATGCTACAATGTATATGTTTTATACCACAATGACGCATGTGATTGATATTAACCGTTATTTAAATCGAAATGTATAATCAATGCACCGTTACATATGCAGGTACAGTTATTATTATAAATTAGTAACATGTTTGTGTTGATTGTTTAGTGAGTTAACGTTGGAAGATTTTTTATTTTTGTTTAAATTTAACTTTGTGGAAAACATTAAGTTCCATTTGGTAGACATTTGCTTCTAATCTATTTTTATATTAAAAAGATGTTTTTCTCTTGTTTTACATATCAGAAAAAAGTGATAACAAAATTAATGATTATAGATTTCATATATTCAATCATTAAATCCCATGTAGGTGTTCCAAAAATTAAAAAAAATTAGATTTTTTAGACAAATTATTACTTTTTGAACACTTATGGTTTCTCTAAGTTTGGCTGTATGTTATTTAAAAATATCCGGCTGGGTACATCGAAACTCCCAAACAACACTTTTCTGGTTACGTGACTGACCAAGGCAAACATATTGATATTTTTGTTTTGTCCTTTGCATATGTCAACATGTTATTGTCTAGTCGTACAATGTTGTTACAATGTCACAGTATTTTGAACAGATATGATAGATTGTTGAGAATAACAACTATCGCCTCATTTTACGACTGCACCAAAGTAGAGTAAATGAGAGTATAAAGTCTATTATTAGACAGTGAAACCGCAAATTGATGTAAATTAGTTTAAAACTGTCTAGTCAAAACAACTTTGTTTACCGTTAAACGATGTACATGTTTGTGGTGAGAATAATCACAGGTGTACTCTATGTGAACTTACATATCTACTCATAATATTAATAATATATTTAAAATTCAATTTTGCCTTGAAATAAACAAAATTTTAACTTTCAAATTATAAAACGTACATTTTTAATAATTTACAATTTGCAATTTTCATCAAATGGGGATTGAAATCGCAGTTCAAATAGAGATTCTCAGTACAATTATGGAATTAAATCGAAATTAAAAATTAAATTTAGAATTTCAGTACAAAGATTGCATGGATTAAATTTGACTGCCCTATTAGGGATTATTTCCGGTATTTTGTAAGGAGTAATATAATATCTAATTCAGGCCAAAGTTTCGCTGATTCCAACTCGGAAAGTGGAAAGCTTTCTCATTAGAACATGAACAATTTCCATAATTATATAATTGAATTTTATTATTTACACGAGAACTTATATTTTTGATATGCTATAGTCATTAAGACATTTTAAAAGATTTAGATTCTTCAAGTAATTTTGCGACTTTTGTTTATTTAGATATTTTTGTTTGAAATTATCTTATTAATTAATTTATAATATTTTATTGCTAGAATTATTCGTATTATTAATATAATATTTATATATTTAGAGTCTAATTTATGATGGTAATAGAATTAAAACTATACAATTATTAAAAATAATTTTAATATTTTTTGTAATTTTAAAAACAAATAATTAATTAATTAAATATTTAAATTATTACCGTACTATACTCGACTGAAAGGACAGTTTGTATATTAATTTACTGATGACTAAGTATAATGTATTACAATTGTTTTCCTTAATTTGTATCTATTAATCGTACTAGCGTACATTTGTTCGCCTTGGATGTTACCAAAAATAAACTCATTCAAAACAAAGTTTGGAATAAGTTCGCATTTTGTCGATCGTCAATGTTATACAATGTATATGTTTGTGTAAGTAATGACGCATGTGGTTATAATTTAAAATTAATTAAATATGTAGACTCTCTCCACAGATTTATAAATTATAATAATATTACAAAAGACATTATTATTAATTTAAAGTTGTGTTAAGGGAGAGCAGTCTCTATCGATATAATCTAACTTTGTCTCGCTAATGGAAAACAATAATCGATCATTATTTTGAAATTTAATAAAATATTTAAAATATTACATTTAAAAATTACTAACAATAAAATTTAAATAAAATTTAAAATTTATATGTATATTAGTAAATATATTTAAAATCAAATTATACATTTATAAATCAATTGTATTAATTATATTAAATCATAATATTAAAATACAAAAATTTAATTTATTGAAAGACGTAATCTAGTTCAAAAATATTCGACCAAAAGTTGGAGTTCAAACCAATGCACCACAAACAAGACAGACGTGTAATGCAAGAGAAAAACAGACAAAATGGCAAAAATGTGATGTCACACGAGCAAAATGTGAGCTGTGGTGCAGTGGTTAGAAAGGGCGACCACTCAAACTCGAGTTGAAAATGCGGTGGCTCGAAACGTAGAGTTAACATTATTTTATTTTATTTTTTATTTTGCTTTAAAATATGTATTTAAAATCATTAATGTTTTAAATTTTTTTTAATATATAGCAATTAATTATGTTCAATAAAAAATTGTTTATTTGATTCAATTATTTTTAAAAATAATTTATGTGTGCTTTTCTGTTCTGCATCAGCTCCTGCGCAGAAAGGGGTGAGACTGTCGTACGATTCGATCGATATTTTAGCACAAATTGAGAGGAACTTATTAAACAGATTTTGTGTGCCAAAATATCGATCGAAACCTGCAAAGCACATATTAGTTAATGTTAATGTTGTTTCAAAACTACATCATCATTTAACACGAAAACGCGACAACGTAACGCACATGCACAAACCGAGTTGAGTAAAGGGACAGAATGTGCCAAAATATCGATCCACCTTTACCACAATGTGCCACCACTATCACACCAAACACTCGGCAGAAAAGTAGGAACCAGTATCTTTCAATACCCCAAAGTGGCTATATAATCAAAATTACTTTTAATCTAATCAAAGTTAGTTATTAAGTTTAATTGAAAATTAAAACAGAAATTCTCTTTCATGAGTAAATTAATGAAACAAATTGCGCGACAAATTTTTAATTGGACTCTCAAAAATAAGTCGCAGTTTCGCTGGTCGGCAATCAACAAAAGTATCTCAGCATTGAATTTGAATTTGACTTCGCTTCGGAACTTTTTGAACTTGCAGGCTATATAATGGAACTTGGTGTGTGCGTGTGTGTTGGCTCTCTCTCTCTCTCTCTCTCTCTCTCTCTCCTCTCTCTCTCTCTCTCTCTCTCTCTCTCTCTCTCTCTCTCTCTCTCTCTCTCTCTCTCTCTCTCTCATGTTTCGGGTTGCACTCATGACTCGAGTTTGCCCAGAGAAAGACAATAGTCACGTTTGCCTCTACACTTGAATTTAAATTGTGTTCTGTTAATTAATTTTAGTGCATTTAAAATTGTTCTCTTAATTAAATTCTGTCTTGTTCAATTGAATTTGGGTTGTTGTGTGATTTCAATTGAAAAGACGCTTGCGCCAAACTGAGAAATAACTCGGCATCGGACTTACTCTCACAAGCACACAACACACACTTTACATTGCATTGCACATTACTTTCTGTTGTACAGCTTGCGAGTTGACTGTGCAAACAGAGATCGGCTATGTGCGAGTACATTTTCTAAATCTGTGTGGTGCGGTGCACAGCTGTCTACAGCAAATGTGTACACTATTGAGTGGCACAAACGATTTTTTGGTTAATATTGGGAATTAGAGATTTTAGAACTTGGTTTAGACGGTGACACGGTCAGATTTGTCCAATATTTGGGCAATATTTAGTACAAAATTGGCAAGCGGCAAACATATATTATAAGTGAAATTGAATTAGAAGCTCGATTAGTTTGAATGGCCAACACCAGGCAACGCCATGAGCGCTGTTAATTTTTTTAGCAAGCAGACAACACAGCACTCGCATCAGCATCTTCTCTCTTCTCATATATGCAAATCAATTTCAGAAATCTCATAAATGTTTGGCTCATCGTCTCATCTAGATCTCACAAACAACTTATCTACACTCGGTTTCTTCTAAACATGTCACAAAATCGTATTTTCTCTAGTAATCTCATCTTTACTTCCTCCCCAGTGAGTGGTGTGGGGCACCGAACTTCAAGTCATGCATGTGCAGTAATTGAGTGAATCATACGACTTTTTTGGCAAAAGGCAAAAGGCAAATGGCAAATGGCAAAAGGCAAAAGGCAAAAGGCAAAAAGCAAAAGGCAAAAGGAAAAAGGCAAATTCACAATTATACAGAGTTCGATGTCAAGCTAAAGAAGAAGAAAATGAAAAGGTGTTGTAAACAAGTGATAGTAGTACAATTATATTACTCTAAGTGAGTGCGATTGTTTAGAGTCGTGGTACTGTCCAACATGTCGATCGTACAACTACACCGCAATTGATGAGTCCAGTAGATCGAACTTCTGTGCACTCAATATTGAGTCGAGTAAACATCCTTTCGGTAAAGTGGACTGACATGGCCGATCTAGAAAATGGACAAACAAAGTACACGATAAGGTCAATTGCATAAATACATGTAGACACATACCCGAACCACAACAAACAGAAACACGAGATTGAATCGACCCACCCAAGTAACTGCATCAAACGTATACGGTAATAAGTAAACGCATGTGGACCGAGCAGATAAACACCAAGCAACGGACTATTCCCCTCCAATCTAGCATCAAGTCATCTTTGATCTGTATACCAAAAAAGAAATATATGCATTTTTTGATTTGATCTATGAGCACAAACAAACACACACACACAAACTCAAACATCCAAACCTTTGATTCAATTCAATGATTTAACTCAATATTGTGACCACATGACCGTGCATATGTAACACTCTCTGTCTGTTGTTGCGTTGTTGTTGTAGTGAAGTGTATCTATATCGTTTTAATCTTAATATTATTACATTAAAGTTTTGTTGTAACTCTTCGAGATTTGTTTGTGTTGTAATATCAATTCGATTGAAGGCACACACTGAGGAGGCATCACCAGTGAACCAGTTAATTAGCCATTTGAGAATGGCCATACACCCCGCTCGCTGACAATTCGATTTGTTTGTACAAATATAAAAAGTGAGTAAGTAAAAGCAAAAATGATAATGTTAATTAAATTTTTATTATAATAAATGGTAAAAAAACAATACAAAAATATATAATACAAAGTTTAATATACAAAATTCAATTTCAGGTTGAGAAGATTGTTTCGTGATTCATCTTTGTGGTCATTGTTATAATAATCCGTCCATCCACGACGCTTCTAGGACTTGGATACCACTTGTAGGCCTTTTTAAGATATATTCCCGCCGATAGCTGGCGTATTATATAATCCAACGCAAAGGTGGGCCTCGGTATTGTCAGTCCACATTGCTAGGTGAGACTGCTCTGGTGCAAAGCAGTCAAGAAATTGCCAATGTGAGGATGAAGGCAGTTTCTGTTGCGACGAGCAGGGTTTGTATGTGTGGGACAACCCTGGTACAAAGCAGTCAAGGAATTGCCAAGGTGAGGGTGAAGGCAGTTGCTGTTGCGACGAGCAGGGTTTGTATGTGTGGGACAACCCTGGTACAAAGCAGTCAAGGAATTGCCAAGGTGAGGGTGAAGGCAGTTGCTGTTGCGACGAGCAGGGTTTGTATGTGTGGGACAACCCTGGTACAAAGCAGTCAAGGAATTGCCAAGGTGAGGGTGAAGGCAGTTGCTGTTGCGACGAGCAGGGTTTGTATGTGTGGGACAACCCTGGTACAAAGCAGTCAAGGAATTGCCAAGGTGAGGGTGAAGGCAGTTGCTGTTGCGACGAGCAGGGTTTGTATGTGTGGGACAACCCTGGTACAAAGCAGTCAAGGAATTGCCAAGGTGAGGGTGAAGGCAGTTGCTGTTGCGACGAGCAGGGTTTGTATGTGTGGGACAACCCTGGTACAAAGCAGTCAAGGAATTGCCAAGGTGAGGGTGAAGGCAGTTGCTGTTGCGACGAGCAGGGTTTGTATGTGTGGGACAACCCTGGTACAAAGCAGTCAAGGAATTGCCAAGGTGAGGGTGAAGGCAGTTGCTGTTGCGACGAGCAGGGTTTGTATGTGTGGGACAACCCTGGTACAAAGCAGTCAAGAAATTGCCAAGGTGAGGGTGAAGGCAGTTGCTGTTGCGACGAGCAGGGTTTGTATGTGTGGGACAACCCTGGTACAAAGCAGTCAAGGAATTGCCAAGGTGAGGGTGAAGGCAGTTGCTGTTGCGACGAGCAGGGTTTGTATGTGTGGGACAACCCTGGTACAAAGCAGTCAAGGAATTGCCAAGGAGACAAGTGGCATTCACGATATTCCGGGTAGTCGGACTTTAGCCAGGAGACAAGTTGCAGTCACGAGATTAAGTTTCTCGCAATTGAGCCACAAACCCTGTACTCCAGCCGCTAATTAGCCTTTAATTAACGGTCACTGGTTGACTGTCATTTGGACGTTCATTATCATTGGCACAAATGCCAACAGACACTGACAAACTCGAACTAGAGCTATTGCTGACGGACTGGTCAGTGTCGGTCGCAAGTGAGTCACAAAACAGAAGCCTAGTGCTTCGGCTGCTTCTTTGACCTTATCGATGGTCGCTGGTTGACTGTCATTTGGACGTTCATTATCATTGGCACTAATACCAACAGTAACTGACAAACTCAAAGCCTAGTGCTTCGGCTGCTTCTTTGACCTTATCGATGGTCGCTGGTTGACTGTCATTTGGACGTTCATTATCATTGGCACTAATACCAACAGTAACTGACAAACTCGAAGCCTAGTACTTCGGCTGCTTCTTTGACCTTATCGATGGTCGCTGGTTGACTGTCATTTGGACGTTCATTATCATTGGCACTAATACCAACAGTAACTGACAAACTCGAAGCCTAGTGCTTCGGCTGCTTCTTTGACCTTATCGATGGTCGCTGGTTGACTGTCATTTGGACGTTCATTATCATTGGCACTAATACCAACAGTAACTGACAAACTCGAAGCCTAGTGCTTCGGCTGCTTCTTTGACCTTATCGATGGTCGCTGGTTGACTGTCATTTGGACGTTCATTATCATTGGCACTAATACCAACAGTAACTGACAAACTCGAAGCCTAGTGCTTCGGCTGCTTCTTTGACCTTATCGATGGTCGCTGGTTGACTGTCATTTGGACGTTCATTATCATTGGCACTAATACCAACAGTAACTGACAAACTCGAAGCCTAGTGCTTCAGCTGCTTCTTTGACCTTATCGATGGTCGCTGGTTGACTGTCATTTGGACGTTCATTATCATTGGCACTAATACCAACAGTAACTGACAAACTTAAAGCCTAGTGCTTCGGCTGCTTCTTTGACCTTATCGATGGTCGCTGGTTGACTGTCATTTGGACGTTCATTATCATTGGCACTAATACCAACAGTAACTGACAAACTCGAAGCCTAGTGCTTCGGCTGCTTCTTTGACCTTATCGATGGTCGCTGGTTGACTGTCATTTGGACGTTCATTATCATTGGCACTAATACCAACAGTAACTGACAAACTCGAAGCCTAGTGCTTCGGCTGCTTCTTTGACATTGTCCACGTTCTCAGATTGACTGGTATTTTGACACAGACACTGACAAACTCGAAGCCTAGTGCCTCGGCAGCTACTTTGACATTGTCCACGTTCTCAGATTGACTGATATTTTTGACACAGACACTGACAAACTCGAAGCCTAGTGCCTCGGCAGCTACTTTGACATTGTCCACGTTCTCAGATTGACTGATATTTTTGACACAGACACTGACAAACTCGAAGCCTAGTGCCTCGGCAGCTACTTTGACATTGTCCACGTTCTCAGATTGACTGATATTTTGACACAGACACTGACAAACTCGAAGCCTAGTGCCTCGGCAGCTACTTTGACATTGTCCACGTTCTCAGATTGACTGGTATTTTGACACAGACACTAACAAACTCGAAGCCTAGTGCCTCGGCAGCTACTTTGACATTGTCCACGTTCTCAGATTGACTGGTATTTTTGACACAGACACTGACAAACTCGAAGCCTAGTGCCTCGGCAGCTACTTTGACATTGTCCACGTTCTCAGATTGACTGGTATTTTGACACAGACACTGACAAACTCGAAGCCTAGTGCCTCGGCAGCTACTTTGACATTGTCCACGTTCTCAGATTGACTGGTATTTTGACACAGACACTGACAAACTCGAAGCCTAGTGCCTCGGCAGCTACTTTGACATTGTCCACGTTCTCAGATTGACTGGTATTTTGACACAGACACTGACAAACTCGAAGCCTAGTGCCTCGGCAGCTACTTTGACATTGTCCACGTTCTCAGATTGACTGGTATTTTGACACAGACACTAACAAACTCGAAGCCTAGTGCCTCGGCAGCTACTTTGACCTTGTCCACGGTCACAGGTTGAATGGTATTTTGACACAGACACTGACAAACTCGAAGCCTAGTGCCTCGGCAGCTACTTTGACATTGTCCACGTTCTCAGATTGACTGGTATTTTGACACAGACACTAACAAACTCGAAGCCTAGTGCCTCGGCAGCTACTTTGACCTTGTCCACGGTCACAGGTTGAATGGTGTTTTGACACAGACACTGACAAACTCGAAGACGCAGAACTAATGCTGAGGTCCAGTGCTAGCAAGTGAAGCAAAAAACCGATGCATAGTGCCTCGGCAGCTACTTTGACCTTGTCGACGGTCTCTGATTGAATTAACATATGACTTTCGTCATTGGCACTACCACTCACAGACAAGGAGGTACATTCTGACATACCGAATATGGCTGACTCAAGGGTGAGAATCGGGTTGAGGCAGATTGCACTCTCGGTTCGTTGCTGTTGTTGGTCTGCTTCTTCCTCGGCGTCAATGACCAGGATGTAGAAATCGGTGATATGCCTTGATATGTTGTCGCTTGTCCCACCACTCACCACTTTAGTCTTCTGTTGTTCCTCTGGCATGGGCGAAAACTCTTCTTCTGGATGAGTGGTGGGACATGAAGACACAATCTTCCAGTCACAAGTGAGCATGAAATGGCTCGCAAGAGCTAGAAACAAAAACAAATATGACGTGATGCTCCTACTCTTAGAACCCTGTCAATAATAACCTCAACCTAATCTAAGTAAACAGATAATAAGTGAATTACTTACTATTGAGGGTCCATTGGAGGTGGTGATGATGGTTGGTTGGTTGAGTCCATGAGGCCAATGTATGAAGGCACAACGTGGAACAAGTGAGGAATCTGATGAAAGTGGATATGCGAGTTGGTTGGTGAGAGAAGACCAGCGAGAGGAATAGGAAAAGTAAGGCGAGGGAAAGCGAGGTACTGTTTAGAAGGAACCAACTGGGCGAGAGAAGGCGAAGAGGAGATGAGATCGAACCAGCCCGGGAGAGAAGTAGAATAAATATGCTCTTGGTGGTGCTTGAAGTCGCTGAGGTGGATCAATGGTCGATGATGGAGTGCACGTCATGAAGATGAAGAGTCGAGAAGATCAAATTCGGTTTCCAAAGTGGAGGTTGTTCGGGAAGTTAAGTCGTTGAATTTGTTGAAGTTGGATAAGTTAAAAGAAACAAAAAGCACATCTGCACTGGACGAAGGCAAAAACAAAATAAAAAAAAGCAAGAAAACATGCGTTCGTCTCTTTCAAAATCGAATTCTTAAATTCGAATTCTCTTATCAGTCTGTTTCGAATTGAGTGCTATTCGATCTTCTACTGCAATCGATTACTGCTGAGCGATACTATCAATGTCGTTATTTCTTTATAATACCGTACTATCGGTTATTCCAGTCGGATCTCGACAGGGCAAAGGTAATAGTAACCTCGGGGATATGAATTGAGTTGAACCAACGATAGTGGATTTTCACACATTCACCATCTTTACTAACGTAACGTAGGTCCTTGTGACTCGTGGCTTTGACCATTCGACCACTCAACCAATGACGCGTCGGACAACGATGATCAACTTTGATTATCTTCTATTCCCAGGAGATAGCTAAAATCCTGAGTTTCTCGCCTACATCGAACAAAACATCAAATCTTCTGCATTCAATGATCCTGACTTTGAATGAGATGTTCAACTTGGGTTAAATATCCCGGAAATGTTCAAAAATCAAGCCAAAATTGACATACAAACATAAACACCAAAGCATATATGTCTGAGCTTGTGCCACAACTACCACAACCTACAGATAGATTACCAATTCGAAGTGAACATAGACGCTATGAGGATATATTGAAAACATTGTTCTAAATACTACTCCCCAATCTGATCAGTGGAAAATCACCCATAAATGTTCACCCGGTGCACCAACACGCCAATAAATATTGTTTACCAGGAATCAAACGAGACATCACGTCTGAGGCAAGTAGACAACAACAAACGAGAACATCCGAAAGCAATTAAACGCGAGTAATTTTCTCATAAGGCGGAACTTTCTGTTTGAAGTTGCTTCCGCAATACAATCACTGAGTGATTGTTTACATCTACATCGAGTAAGAATAAGCATTTATCTACTGGCATAGCATTGAAGAGCCTCATTCAGCTTTCTGTCTCGGTGGAAGTCAGACAGACATCAACTTCTGTCTCCCTTCACTTGTGATTTTGTGTCTGTTCGAGAACATTCGACTTCTCAAGAGAACTTATGTATATGTTCATGTTAATAATCCATCTTGAAGTACTATTATTTGTTACAAAATTCAACCTTATGAATGAAACTCTGTTAATCACGAAACCAATGTTTAATATTGTTTAAACATATTTTTCTTATGTTTATTTAAGCGAAAATGCATCTAACATTCGCCTGCAAACATAGTCTTCAGCATTCGCTTTTGTTAACTTGATCATCACAAGAACCCCATGATAACTTGTCTTGTCTGGTCTGTGTAACATCATATCATTCAATCAAATTAATCTAATCAGGATATCACATCGAATAGTCACCAAGTCTTTAACGAGTTCTCTAACTTGTTCAATCAATCATACGCGTCTTCTATAATCCCAATCATAATATTTGGTAACTAAAAATTACAAACCCAAATCAAATCAGATTTTATTTTTTTTATTGGGTATCCCAGGTTTGGTCTATTGTCAAGATTTTAGAATATCTCCTTCTCCTTACTTCAATCTTCTCATAAAACCCCCATTATGTGACAGAACTTTACTCGCATTCAACTTTGCACATGTCTCGCAGATTCATCCTCATCTTTATTCAACTAACAATTTTGTTGTGGTTCGTTAAAAAATAACTTTTCTTGGCATGAGACAAACAGACAAACATTACACAATACGCATTCTTATTTTGTTAATTATAATTTTAAATGTCTCCTCTTAAAACTGTGACATTGTTTCCTGGCACTCCACCATTTACCATCTATTGCCATCCTCGACCAGGTGTGAGTCCCTGTGAGGCAATAATCAGTCCTGGTTGCGCGAGGAGAATTTCGGGGGAAGATCGGTGGGATCTTCAGCTGTGGGCTTGCCACTCACTAGTTCCCCAGTCGGCACCTTGCATTCGCCCTACGCTACGCGAAAGCAAAGAAACTTGACCTGTAATCAGGGCTCGGTCAAGTCCACCAGCAATGGTGGTTGCGTCTTGAGAATGAATGAATGAATGAATAATTTTAATTAGAAATATACACTGTGTAGGATTTATTTATACATTTAAGTAACCAATATATTCAGTACACATTATATATTAAAAAATTTTAATAACCTAACCTAACCTATTTGTTGTTTCTAACACAAATGAAAGTGTATAAACATGAATGCTTTCTCATGCATCACTAATGCTAATTGCTTTTGTTGCTCTGTCTAGTTTGATATAAGTAAGCACTTTGTTATGTCTAGGAATCTTCTGCTTCGTGCTATGACTAGTCTGTATCGTTAGATATTAAGGATTTTTTGTTTAGTCTGTTGTGTTTCTTTGTTTGTGGTGATAGATGATTTTTTAATTTGTTTGATTATTCGCTATCTGGATCGAGTTTAGACTATTTCTAGGATTATAGTTTTTGTTGTTGATTTTTCTAATTGTAGCGGTAGAGCACAACACGTACCATACGATTGTCGGCAGCGAAAATTAGGTAAAACAAGCGCGTGCTTACAGTTTAAATGATCTGCTATTCGAAAATTGATAGCACTTCTTGTGGTGGAGGGTGCCTATACAAAGGGCTGATCCCCATCGGTGCTAAAGTTCGTAAATCTATAAATCTTGTCACAGAATGGCACAACGAATTAGTGAGGAATCATTTGCCTCACCACCAGGCAATTCCTAGAGGCGGACTTGAGCGCCAATGGGGACTAATCAGTCTTTTGTATTGCCACATAAATAGCCATGTATTCACTCATCACTTGTATCCCAACTGTCGATATGACAATATCAAATAAATCTCTTTTAAAATCAAGACACTTTTCACAATCTAACTGTCTGACGATCTAGGCCTTCCAAACCTAGCTCTCAATTAGCGTTCAAAATAATCATCATAACCTTCGTGGTCATCATGGCCATGTGTTTGCGCTTAATGGTCATTGCACTTGTGTAAATGAGATATATCTCTTGTTTTCATTTTTTTATTATTCATATGCAAATTTGCTTCATGTGATTTGATGCACTTGATTCACTCTTAATTACGATTCCATCGTAGTCTGTCAGTGTGCTCCAAACACTTCATTGACCTCTCTTTATTCCTGATTTGAGCATATTCTTTTTCAAGAAGGATTCACATGTTCAACTATCAGAACGATGATCACTGCCACATAGTTGTTATCTTCTTTGTTTCCACTTATCATACATTCATGTACAACATTGGATATTTCCCTTTGTGTTCCCTGATTTTATTTTCTACTTTTGTTTTGTATAAACCGCAACACAACACGAATCGACTTCTAGATTCAGCTCTCATGGATCCCAATTGTAAAGTTGGGATAGCCAATCTCTAGCATGGTGATAGTTTAAAGCTAATAGGACCATTGGGCGATGATCCAAGCGCTTAACATGTAATTCATGAGAGAATGTACTATGTAATAGTGAGAGGGGAAAGCGAATGGTGGCTGAGACGACTCTGAAGAATTGCCGTTACTTTTTCTTCGGTGACATTAATTTAAAATCACTTTGTTTACAAAGTAAAAATTTTAGTTTTAAAATTGAAGAGAACAATATAAAAAACATTTATTTTGTTTGATTGTCCCATCATACATTCACCTGTGGACCTATACATTGACATACTCTGCCACTTTCATAGGACAAAATTTAAAAACTATTTCAATTTCTTTTGAATTATATCCATTTGTGTTTGGTTAGTACTTTTGGCTTTCAGTCCACTTCTACACTGACACCATTCACTTCGTTGTGTCACCACATGTCCATCATTTGCGTGCACACTCTTTCTATCTAGAGTATGCAATCTACAACAAAGATCACTTTTTCTCCTGTGTTCGTGTACACTGTCGGCCTAACTGACCATCAATTTACCCGCCAATTTAATAATTTCGTCATTTCAATGGACGACTTCTCTGCAATAGCAACTAACGTGTCTCAGTATGTTGACACATTAGTTGCTATATTGAAATTTTAAAATTGGAAAAACAATAGTAAAAAATCAAAATTTAGAGGATAGGAAAAAGAATGGGAAATGTCATAAGGACAACATCCAAACAGGTGTGTAGCTGGTGTATCAAAATGAGTTGGATCCCTAATGTAGAAAGAAAACCTAACACCTACTCACGAGACGTATGACTGTTGAGTGAGATGAAAATTTCAAGCTGAAGATGGTCGAAACGTTTAGTCGGAATAATTCAGTTGGAATTTCTTTGCTGACAGCGGAGCAGATGGGGCCATTGGCATCACCAAATTGTTCAACAACTCCATAATTGGTAGATAATTAACCACCAGATGGGATGTACCGTGCATGAGCGCGAACTCATTAAATTGCAGGGTCAAGCAACTTGCGCAAACCAGACTATTGCGGTCTGTTTTGGACAGAGCCCGGTCCTCCATGATGTTACGTATTTGTAAGATAATTCCCAAAACGGCTTTACGATTTGCCAGCAAGCTTTGGTGAGACAGTTTTGACCAAATACTTGGGGTGGATGCAATGTGCCACATGGTTGTCACTCTTCTGATCCATCTTCAGTCTACTTGGTAGGAAACGATTTGGACGCTGCAATCGCACGACAGGCCCTATCACCAAATAGTGATTTGATTCCTGACCATATCTCAAACTAACTAACATCAATTTACCCGGCAATTTAATAATTTCGTCATTTCAATGGACGATTTCTCTGCAATAGCAACTAATGTGTCTCTGTATGTTGACACATTATTTGCTATATTGAAATTTTAAAAATTTGAAAAACAAAAGTAAAAAATCAAAATTTAGAGGAAAGGAAAAAGAATGGGAAATGTCATAAGAACAACATCCAAACAGGTGCGTATCTGGTGTATCTAAATGAGTTGAATCCCTAATGTAGAAAGGAAACCTAACATCAACTCTCGAGACTTATGACGATGAAAACGGTTCCATATGAAACGGAGAGTTCAAATGTTGTTTTGTCGTAGAAAGACGAAAACATGCCAAAAGGCTACTTGTGTAACACGAATGATGTGATCGTGGACAAAAACGAAAATCTGTGTATTCGTCGTCGTCATTATGTTGCAAGAAGTACGGGATTGGACAGTCAAAATCGTAGAAAATGACGTACGTCTCGAGTTGTACCGAGACCTGGCGAGAACGAACGATGACACGATAATCGGTGTTTGAAAGAGGATAATCACGTGCCATTTTACACATTTCGTGAAATAGACGTCTCGCATTTTCATACTTGATGCCCAGACGGATCATAGAATGACGGGCCTATCTCGTAGTAGAAGCGATCTTCCAATATTTGTCAATCTCACGTGCGATCGCGGTGATGCGTTTTCAGATATGGTCAGGAATCAAATCACTATTTGGTGATAGGGCCTGTCGTGCGATTGCAGCGTCCAAATCGTGGCCTACCAAGTAGACTGAAGATGGATCAGAAGAGTGACAACATTGCATCCACCCCAAGTATTTGGTCAAAACTGTCTCACCAAAGCTTGCTGGCAAATCGTAAAGCCGTTTTAGGAATGATCCTACAAATACGTAACGTCATGGAGGACCGGGCTCTGTCCAAAACAGACCGCAATAGTCTGGTTCGCGCAAGTTGCTAGACCCTGCAATTTAATGAGTTCGCGCTCATGCACGGTACATCCCATCTGGTGGTTAATTATCTACCAACTTTGGAGTCATTGAACAATTTGGTGATGCCAATGGCCATATCTGCTCCGCTGTCAGCAAAGAAATTCCAACTGAATTATTCCGACTAAACGTTTCGACCATCTTCAGCTTGAAATTTTCATCTCACTCAACAGTCATACGTCTCGTGTTAGGTTTTCTTTCTACATTAGGGATCCAACTCATTTTGATACACCAGCTACACACCTGTTTGGATGTTGTCCTTATGAAATTTCTCATTCTTTTCCTTTCCTCTAAATTTTGATTTTTTACTATTGTTTTTCCAATTTTAAAATTTCAAATCTGTACTTTGTAACCTTTATAACTTTAAAATTCATGTTACCCAGGGAGAGTGTTAAGATGATTCACCTTCACTGTCGTATCACTTCCGTTCCACTCCCTTTTGTTAAGTGTTGTGTTTTGGTAGTGTACTGTAACGTCCTCTGTGGACGGTTTTGTGTTATGTTTAGAAACATGTAGAAGGTTCTCGATGTGAAAACTTCACGACGCTTCTCGAAAGTTCTCTCGCTGTATATAATGCCTGCATTGTGCTCAGTCTGTTAGCTTGTTATGTTGAATAAACATCGTGTTTTTTCCTGTCTCTCGTGTCCTGCAACACGTTATCAGCACGATGTCTCTACTCGAGTACCTCGCTCGTATCCTGTGGAACCTGTACGGTTCATTCCTGCCTGATGTCTCGACTGTGATAATAATCATCACGGCTCTCACTGTTTTGGTCCTGTACATCATTTATCTTCGTTCCCGTCCTGTTCTCGTTCCTGCCCGTTACCAGACAAGTGTGGCTCCGGCCATCGAGTTTCCCGTTCCCGAGGATGTCCTTGTCTCGCCAGTCAACCATGTTCGTGTCATCGATGACAACCCGATTCCTATGCTCGACCAGTACAACTTTAAAACCTGGTTCTTCATGCTCTCAGTCGCCCTTGAAAGAGAGGACCTTCTCGATGCCATCGACCACGTCTACCCGCAAGATCATCCCGTCAATCGCCAGGCAATGTGCATGGTTCTGAAGACTGTTCCAGAGAATCTCCAGTCCTGTTTTGGCTCGTCATTTGTTGCCTACGAGGCTGTGCACAATTTACGGGAGAAGTACGGAAAGTTGTCATACACCAAGTTGTCTCGTCTCGAAGAAGAAATTAAGTCTACCAAGCTGGTCAAATTAGATGACAATTCCGTGTGCAAGCATCTCGACCTGGTGGAGAAGAAAATCCAGAATCTCCGTAGTGGTGGAGCTATTTTTTGACAGTGACAAGCACCTTGGTCTTCTTGCTGATTCCCTCCCCGATGGTCCTGACTGGTCATCATTCAAGGACACCGTCGCGTATGGCACCCACTCAGTCGATGAGGCCATGGACAAAATTAAGGACAAGTGCCGGAAGATGAACCAGAAAAACTCGGCTTTCGTCACTCGCTACGTGAAACCTCGAATGTGTCCCGCTAAAGAAGCCCAACGAACCAAGGACATAGCCAGCAATGCCTGTTTCTATTGTCACGGGCAAGGCCATAACATCTCGAACTGCACCGAACGTGTCTACAATGACTTCAAGAAGTCCCACAAACCTGAACCCTATGTATCCCGTGCCTTCGCCTCCTGGGTACTCGACTCGGGAGCCACTCAGAACTATTCAAAATGTGACCAGAACCTAGTTGAAATCCGGGAAATCAACGGTTCTTCGGTGGTACTCGCTGACGGGGCTATCTGCAAGATCTACCGAGCCGGAGATACGTTCTTGCACACTGGATCTCGGCAACTGAAGCTCACCAACGTTCAGGTTGCGCCGTCATTCGAGGAGAACCTGATATCCGTTAGCCAGCTAACCTCGAATGGCTTTAAAGTTCTCTTCGACAAACATGAAGCCATCGTATTCAAAGACAACCAAGTATATCTGCGTGCCAAATTGATCAACAACCTGTACAGATATATTGAGACCAGCAATCAAGTAGGCTGTGTGAACGACTCGGCGTTAATTACCAAGAAACCTGATTGGCACAGCAAGTTTGGTCATCCAGGCGCAGAGAAGCTGGCCTCCCCTGAAGAAGCTGTATCCAGAACTGGAGTTGAATCATCCAGAAAACTGTGAAACCTGCCTGAGAAGTAAGCTGCACCAGTTACCGTACCGCTCAACCGAGGACCGTGGAACTGAGCCTCTCGAACTGGTCCACACCGATCTGTGTGGACAGATGCGGAAAACCGGCTATGATGGAAGCAACCACTTCATCATCTTCATTGACGATTTCTCCAAGTATGTGGAGGTGTTTCTTCTGAAGGGAAAATCATCAGCCGAAGTACTCGACGCTTTCAGGAAGTTCAAGTTACGGTTTGAGAACCAACTTGACCGGAAAAGCAAGAGTGTCCGCAGTGACAATGGTGGGGAGTTTGCTGGTTATTTCGGCGAGTTCCTGGCTGAACATGGAATCCAGCTCCAGCATTCTGTGCCCTACTGCCACCAGCAGAATGGAACAGCCGAACGAACGATCCAGAAGGTGGTCACCATTGCTCGGGCTTTGATGTTTGATAGTTGTATGCCTGCCCGCTACTGGCCACTGGCCCTGAAGACTGCTGCGTACCTCGCCAATCGCTGGCCTCACTCATCTTTGGATGGCCAGATCCCGTTCAAAGTTCTGTTCCCTCGAAAGGACGATGGCATCAAGAAACTACACGTGTTTGGATCGGCCGCCTATCGTTGGATTCATCACGAGAAGAAGTTGCGAGACAAGTTTGATCCGACTTCTGAGAAAATGGTGTTCGTTGGATACGCACCTGATGCCGATGCCTATTTGCTGTTGAATCCAGAAACCGGCGCCATCGTACCAGAGCGAAACGTTAAGATCATTGATGGTGTGTTCCCGTTCTGCGAAAAGAAGGAACCAGACACCGACTGCCACTGCAAAGAGGTTGAAGCGTGCAGATCAACCTGCGTCTTCCCGGAGGAGCTGATTACGGACATGATTGTGGTGATTCCCCAATCAGGGGGTGTGAATACTTCGTCTGCCTTCCCTACGGCATCGTCTGATAGTCAGCAACATGGTAGAAATGATGGTAGTGGAGGTAGCCCAGCAAATGACAATGATGAAGACGATGACGATCAAGGTGGTGGATCAAGCGTCTTCGAAACTACGATTGAGCCTCCTGTGGTCCCACAACCGGTCGTAAATGTACCTCCGGAGGTGCCGACAATACCGAAGACTGTGTGGACATTAAAGAAAGGTGGATTTTATGAAGAAACAGTGGAACCTGCTACAACGGTGGTAATTGACCCGATCCTGAATGAACCACTCGAGGTGGCAGAGAACCAAATTCCGAATGGCCCACCCGAGGTGGTTGCGAACCCAACCGAAAATGACCCACCTGCGGTGGTTGACAACCCGATTCTGAATGACCCACCTGCGGTGGTCGACAACCCAATTCTGAATGACCCACCAGAGGTGGTAGCGGACCAAGCCCAGAATGACCCACCTGCGGTGGTTGAGAACCCGATCCTGAATGACCCACCTGCGGTGGTTGAGAATAAAATTGAACAACCTGCCGCGTTGCGGAGGTCAGCTCGACAAAACATCGGAGTCCCACCCGAGAGATTCGGAGAATGGGACTATACTGGTCTAGCTGCCGAGTTGAAACATCTTAACGCCAAGGAGGTGAAAGTTCCAGCCACTTATGACGAAGCTATGAACGATCCGAACTATGCTCACTACTGGCAAGGTGCCACCAACGATGAAATCAAGTCACTGATGGAGCATCAGGTGTTTGACGTTGTCGACGAAGACCCAATGAAGAAACCGATCACCACCAAGTGGGTTTTCGATGTCAAGAAGAAGGCTAATGGAGTGATTGACCGATTCAAGGCTCGACTTGTAGCTCGAGGTTTCTGCCAGAAGAAGGGCATTGACTACGAACAAACCTTCTCGCCTGTGGTATCATTTGCCTCAATTCGTTTCCTGCTGACAATCGCTGGATTACAGAAACTCCATGTCCATCAGGTGGACATCAAGACGGCCTTCCTCAATGGAGACATCGACACGGAGATCTATGTCAAGCCACCTCCCGGTTATGCTGAGCCCGGCAAGGTGTGGAAGTTGTGGAAATCCTTGTATGGCCTTAAGCAAGCGCCCAAATGCTGGTTTGAGAAGTTGAGCTCGACCCTCGCCGAGATGGGCTTCTATCCGACCAAGTCAGAGCGATGCATCTATGTACGAAGAGAAGGATCGAAGATCAGCTATAACCTAGTCTACGTGGATGACATCTTGATACTCACAGAAGACCTCAAAACCATGGAGGAAATAAAGAATCAGCTGAAGGCACTCCTGGAAGCACGAGACCTGGGCCCGATTGGCCGGTTTCTGGGAGTTGATTTCGAGCGAAGCCAAGATATGGAGAAACTCTCTATGTCCCAAGAGGCTTACATCAACGACTTGACCGAACGATACGGTATCTCTGAGTCGAAGAAGGCTGAATCATTGCCAGCACTTGAAGAGATTGATCTGACTCAGGACCCCGTGGACGAATCAATGCCCGTTCGGAGCATCATTGGCGGACTGCTCTTCATCGCGAACATGACCAGACCCGACATCTCATCAGTGGTCAGCCTCTTGTCTAGACATCTGCATCGTCCTAGTCACCGATTATTCAAATTCTGCAAGAAGGTGCTCAACTACGTCCGATCGACCAAGCACAAGAAACTACACCTTGGAAATCTAGATGGATCCAACTTGTTAGCCTACGCAGATGCCAACTTTGCACCGAGTGGAGATCGGAAATCTCAGTCTGGAGCACTGTTCCGACTTGGTGGCAGTTCGATTCATTGGTTTAGTAAGAAACAGAAGACGGTGAGTACGTCTACCACCGAAGCAGAATACATCGCTCTGGCTGCAGCAACTAACGAGGTCTTATGGCTGCAAAATCTAATGGAAGAATTGTCCATCCCTGTAAAGTACCCGACTGTGATCTACGAGGACAACCAGCCCACAATGCAAGTGGCGACCAACCGGAAGAACAACTCGATGGCCAAACACATCGACACTAAGTTGCACGCCTTGCAGGATTACGTCCTCAAGGGCTACATCGATGTCAACTGGACGGGGACCGCGACTCAACTTGCCGATGGTCTAACCAAGACGAAGAGCGCCTCCCGAGATGCTGACAAACTGCTTGGAGTTCCGTTCCAGACAGTACCAAACCAGGGGGTGTGTTAAGTGTTGTGTTTTGGTAGTGTACTGTAACGTCCTCTGTGGACGGTTTTGTGTTATGTTTAGAAACATGTAGAAAGTTCTCGAAGCGAAAACTTCACGACGCTTCTCGAAGGTTCTCTCGCTGTATATAAGGCCTGTAGTGTGCTCAGTCTGTTAGCTTGTTATGTTGAATAAACATCGTGTTTTTCCTGTCTCTCGTGTCCTGCAACACCTTTCTCTATAGTTACACGTACACGTTCCCTCTCGAGTCTCATTCCATTACATGTACATGAGCCTCGACTATGTATGCACAAGCAGCGCACTCACTTTCGCTTTGAGTCTGAGTGCGACTGGTCCTCCTTCTCATTCTCAATATGCTATTTCTACCAGACGCGTGTTATACAAAAGTTCATCACGCGTGACAAGAGGTATAATAGTACGATTGCCATTTCCGAAGTTACGAGCCAGCTTGTCTTCTTCTCGTTTGTTGTACAACTTTCCGTAACGATGTCTTGCATTTCACTATCTTTTAATCCAATCGTCATCATCAACTATCGTAGACTGCGATGACAATCTGTATAGGAATCCCTTTGCCCATTCTTGCGTCGTGCCTTTGAAAGCATGAATGATGTAGTCTCCGGCGCTTGAATACTTCGCCTTCATCTACACCTTGCGCGCTTACAGACAAAGAATTGGCGATTCTCCATCGCCAATTCTGGCTGAGGTAATGAAACTTCTTGCGATGTAGAGTTTGTTCGTCTCTTCAAACGGCTATGTGCTCTTTCGGCTAATAGAACACTTAAATCAATTGAAAACATCTGCCAGTCATTATCAAATAGTTCATGACTTGAAAGTGTGTACAGACTGTAATGAAGTGATCGATCAATGATTCGTATCTATCTGTATTTAAGCTTTTGTCATCTGAATGCTTATGTTCAGACAAATCTGTGATGCTTACATTTAACTCATAATCCGCTGAAGTGCTACACTTTTCCGTCAGTACAAACTTCTTTGCCTCAATGTATAAACGGTGCTATCTGTTTTTAATGTGGTGCAGCCAGACAAAATTAAGCCAATAGGACAATTGCCAATTACACAGAGTATGCATCCATTGTTTAGAAATCCATAGTTGTGTGGTTGTCTTGATGCAGGAAATAAGAGACATTGTTTGGTTGGAATCGTAGAATATCACAAAAGTCTCAAGCTGTACAGAGACTTGGCCAGCGAGAACAATGACCCAATAATCATAAATTGAAAGGGTGTAATTTCTTGCGATTTTGCAGAGTTCTTAGAGAAAAAGCAAACTTCTAATAATCGTCAACAGATTGGTTCGCATCTCGAATATCGCCTGTGCTATTGACGATTATTGGAAGTTCGCTTCAACTCCGAGGTGGACCCTTCATTCTTTGATCCCTTTGCGGTTCAAGTATGAAAACGCGAAACGATTGTTTTGAGACCTCTGCAAATTCGAGAGGGACTACACCCTTTCAAATGATGAATAAAATCGCTTCATTGATCGAGGAACATTCAAGAATCGATAACTTTCACCATAAATGCTTTATCGGTCTCTCCAAAGATTGCAAGATTGCAGGGACTGCTTGCAAAACAAAGTGTAAACCATATTCTATGACAGCACAGGCACATAATTTGTTTTAGATAGGAAACATTTTCAGTAACCATTTTATACTTTTTAACCTTAATTAAATGTTTACTCTACTGTTTCTGTACAAAACATGCGTACAAATAATGCAAATAAAATAACCCAATTTGCTTTACTTAAATCTAGACTCAACAAAAGAAATTAAACAATTTACTAATAAACACAGCAAAAACAATTAATTTTCTATCTAATGCTAATTGAATATAAACAATCCAATCTTTAATAAAAACTCTAACGCCAATCCATAAACTGAATATTACACGAATATTTTTTCTAAACCAATAACTCTTTTACTCTAAACTAATACTCACAAACAATTATTTCTTAAATGTCTCATGCCAAGTTTTTTACTGTACGTTTTGTTGTTGTTGTTTTTATTTGTAATATTTGTTTAAATCTGTTAAATTTATCCTGCTCCGCTAATTCCACTGTACCTAATTGTCTAATATACAATAATAAACTTGAATTGTGCTTGATTACATTTATTTAATGATGATCAGATGTCCGTGTTTGAATCTTGGATTCAACAGATTCAGAAGTTAAATTGAGTTCAACAAATTAGGGATATAATTTAGTCTAATGGAATGACGAAAAGATAAGGAAAAACGAGTTGGAAGGTAAGGTATATTTAATATTTTTTTCTATGTAGATTGGAATATTAAAACAGCAATACCAGATACTCACCTTAATATACTCACCAATGATATCAACTACGGATTGCATCATGGTTCACATGGAAACTAACTAGCTAAATCCGAGTGCATTCACAATTTCAAATGATAATTTAGAACATAGATTTAGAATATTTATTGTATCCTTTCCAGAAACATAATTCTTGTCATGAAAACATAAATGTGTTTTACTGATTTACAAAACTCTAGTTCTGCTCAATTGTATCCTCGATCCAAGGGACAAGTTCGGTGACTCAGTGAACACACTCGGATAGATGTCAAGGAAAGCAAAATCGTCATGAAATACTTCATCGTTTCGGATTGTTTCTATCTGTGTGTGCTCAGGATATAATACTTGCTTGTATTTATATTGTCAAACGAAATCAATGGAATGTTGTTTTTAATAAAAATCTTATTTACTTTATTACGCTTAGAAATGTGAATATTGTGCATTTCATTGAGTAATAAAAAAACAAAATAAAAACTTAATTGATATATTTGACTGATAAAAAATCAAATTATTTTCAATCGTAAATACGCAAATTAACTCGTTGACAACGAAATTGTGATCAAAGAAAATTAGAAGTGATGACGCAAATTTCAAAGTGTATTTATGTCTACTGACTTTATCAAATTTGTAACTTTTAATCTTCAAACTTCTAATCAAATGAAAGAATTTATCGATTTGTCTTATTGTCTTTATCAAGTATGTTCACTAACTTGAAACAAACAGAAAATAAATATTCGATAAACAGATAAACATTAGATTATTTGGATAATTTGATACGTGCTATTTGTCTTGTGTGTGATTACTAGGGAAACAGTAATGCAATGGGACCTTCACTGTTTTTGCATTTTTCTCTCTCATTTTAGTGAGTTTTCATCTTACTACAACTAACACATTTAGAAGGAATGTAATGAAATTGACCGAAGGCATACATTTTCAGGTGATAACATAGCGTTATCAAGCGTTGTCAAAATTAATGAGCAAAGTGAGTCCACATCAAATTGGTTATATGTAGCGTCAAAATGTTCAAATTAAGCACTTTCAATTAAATATATTGTTCATTTGTTAACCTGTTATGTTTATCTATGTGTACGAAAACTGTACTTTAAGTGTTAAAAAAATATTTCCATATTCTGAACATTTATCCAATCATACCCATGTGACATATGTCAATGTTTTCCAATTCAAACACATTCGCATCAAGAAAAAAATAATTAGAGCACAAATCGATCAAGGCAAACAAATGTCTTTCGAATAAACAAATATTGTTTGTCGAACAAACTGATCGAGAAAAAACAACGACGAAAGTAGGCAACATCAAATGAAAACATCCGAAAAGGATTAAAAGAGAGCGACTCTCTACAAAATTGTCTGTCGGTTAACTTTGTGTAGGTTTTTAGTTGTTTTTTCAATGTGTCTGTACAATTATACACACAAGAAAGATTATTATCTACAAAACACAGATATGTCTGCTGTCGAAACTCGAATTGAGAACGAACGAAACATAACAATCGAGATTAGTAGACAATGACAAACGAAAACATCCGAAAACGATTAAGCACGAGTTTGTCTCTATGTCAATGGAACTTTGTGCCCTGTTCGGGGTTGCACATAATGACTCCATATTTGCACACACACGAACATACACAACAAGCGAGTGTTGATGCAATGATACGACTTGGATTTGAATATGTTGATTATCTCGATACATATTCGTTCGAAACACATTCGAGAAAAGAAATGACAAATGCATATAGTAAAGCAATTAAACGTCCGTGGGAAAGATCAAAAACCACTTTCTACACTGTTCTATGTTGCTCGGTCAAATATTGTTTGCCAGGAATCTAACGAGACATCACGTCCAATTCAAGTAGACAACAACAAACGAGAACATCCGAAAGCAATTAAACGCGAGTGATTTTCTCATAAGTCGGAACTTTCTGTTTGAAGTTGCTTCTGCAATACGCACAATCACTGATTGGTTGTTCATGTCGACATCGAGTAAGAATTAGGATTTATCTACTCGCACACAATTGAAGAGGCTCATTATGCTTTCTGCCTCGGTGGCAGGCAGACAGACATCAACTTCTGTCTCTCTTCACTTGTGATTTTATGTCTGTTCGTAAACATTCGACTTCTCAAAAGAACTTATATATATTTTCATGTTAATAATCCATCTTGTAGTACTACTATCACAAAATTCAAACTTAATTAAATTGTTTAAAATTTATCACGAATCACCATTGTTTAATATTGTTCAAATCTGTTTTGTTGTTGTTTGTTTGTTTGTTTGCAAATTCCTCGAACATTTTCGCCAGCAAGCCATTTTTATCCATTTTGACATTCGTTTTTGTTAACTTCATCATCAACAGATCCACATGATAACTTGTTTGGTTTGCTTTGTGTAATATCACCTCATTCAATTAAATTAACCGAATCAGGACACCACATCGACTTTAACCAAGTCTTTAACGAGTTCTCTAACCTGTTCAATCAAGCATACGAATCTTCTATAATCTCAATCATAATATTTGGTAATTAACAACTACAAAACCAAATCAAATCAGATTTAATTTTTTCCTTGTGCATCCCAGGTTTGATCTATTGATAACATTTTTGAATATATCCTTCTCCTTACTTCAATCTTCTAATAAAACCCTCATTTTTTACCATTTTAATTCGCCCATTCCACAAATCAAAGGTAAATTTGTTTTTATTTATTGAATATTATAAAGAATAATCTAACTTATTTGAAACAGGAATTTATCTTTATCCATCACCCATTACTAATTTTCAAGATGGCCAACTTGAATGATTTTCAACTTTACTCGCGTTCAACTCTGCACTCTGTCTTGCTGATTCCTCTTCATCATCATTCGACTAAAAATTTTTTGTGATTCGTTAAAAAATAAATTTCCTTGGTATGAGACAAACCGACAAACATTACACAATACTTAATTTGATAATGACAATTTTAATTAGCAATATACACAGTATATGAATTTATTTATACATTTAAATAATCAAACATTCAGTACGCTTTATACTTTAAGTACTTTTTAATAACCTAATCTAACCTATTTGTTGTTCTTAAAACAAATGAAATTCTATAAATATGTATGATTTCTAATGCATCACTAATGCAAATTGCTTTTGTTGTTATGTCTAGTTTTTGTTTAGTCTATTGTGTATTTTTGTTAGTGTTGACAGATGACATTTTTAGTTTGTTTGAAAACTCGCTCATCTGGATTGAGTTTTTACGGTTTCTAGGATTTTAGTTTTTGTTGTCGATTTCCAATCATGATCGTGTTCATAATTTGCTTTTAATATGACCATTGCACTTATGTAATGCAATAAATCTCATCTTTTCATTTAGTTTTATTCATATGCAAATTAGCTCATTTGCTTCATGTGATTTCATGCACTTGATTAACTCATATTTACGATTCCATCGTATTCTGTCAGTGTGCTACAAATTCTTCATGCATTGACTTCCCTTTATTGGCGATTTGAGCATATTCCGTTTCAAAATGGATCCATATGTTCAACTATCAGAACGATTGTCACTGCCACATGGTTGCGGTCTTCTCTTTTTCTCTTATCATTGAGATCTGTGTGTGGTTGCCTTTTGCTGTTGTTTTTTTTTGGATGGGGAAAAGTGTTCTTCATTCACTTCCATACGCAACTCGTTAACACAAAAAGTAACAACAGTAAAAGACAACCACAAACAAATCTCATTTATCATCCATTCTAATCCAATTTAAACATTTCACTTTGTGTTCCGTGTTTTTGTTTTCTACTTTTGTTTTGTGTAAATCCCCAACACGGACGGGGATCCGTATTCCATGCGTGATTGCATAGATCAGTTCATGCGATTGTTGCCTCACCAAGTTGGTCTTCACTAACAAGTCGTGAGTCAATTCGTCACTATTCGGGTCAGTTCGTTACGTATGGATGACAAATCGACTCCCAGCTTTAGCTCTCATGAATTCCAATTGCAAAGTTGAAAGCTCACTGGCTTGGTAACAATGTAAAGATAATTGGATTGTGGTGTTTGCCTCATTGCCATGCCATTGCCTCCTAGCGGTCTGGTCTGGTTAAAATCTTCAGTGGACTTGTCTTCGGTGCTAGTAGATTGAAAATAGCAGTGAAAATACTCGACAACACTGTCGAGTGATTCTTGCTTCCAGGAATCTCTTCCTGGACCTTCTCGAATAATTCATTGATAAGAGGAATTACTCGATCACAGTCAGCACCCGATCGATACAAATCGACAATCTCGTTGTGATTATCTTCAAATTTTTTTAAATGGAAAAATTTTATTGGATTATTCATAAATGCAAATATAAATCTATATAAACCCTAAACCTCCTGGACATTACTCAGGAAAATCTTGTGAAAATGATAAATTGTTCCATTTTTCAATAGAAGAGGAATGAAAAATAATTAATTAAAATCTTAAAAGCTAGTATATCCGATCGATATCAATCAGTCGAACAATGAATTGATAATAGCAACGAGATTGTCGATTTGTATCGATCGCGAGCTAACTGTGTAGTCTCTCTTATCAATGAATTGAAACAAGACATTGTTCGAAAAGGTCCTGGTTGAGATTTCTGGAGGCAAAAATCACTCGACAGTGTTGTCGAGTGATTCGCCTGTCAACCTCAATATGATCGATTTCTACCACCTCCACAGGAGAAGGATTACCGTCGCCATTATGAACCGAGATGACTAAATTTCTGATCCCATTCAACCATATATATAACAGAGTAGAATATTAGCCAAAATTCCACAACGTGATCCATTGAAAGTCGTCGGAATTCGACAAATGATTGCATGTTAAAGACACCAGCTGGCCGGTGTGTCTGTGTGCGCGGGTAAGGCACTCGGTTGCTAGAACCATGTGCCGGAATATCTTTTCATTGTTTTTCTCGGATCGGAGTATGTTTCCATGGTTCGCCTGGAACACGTGGCTTTACAGTTCAATGAATTTTCTCTGACTTACGGATCACGTCATCCAGTAGCCCGCCTCCTTTCCAGTTAGTTATTACTGAGTTTTTATTAGAACGACTCTGTCAACGACAATTTTGCTGCCTTCCAGCAGTGGTGTGTAATAGCGCCCACATAATTTCGCGACGATTTTGCGTTGCAGAGCCAACAGTAGCAAAAATAGCTAATACAGTGAAAGTTAAAAGTGGGTGCTGTGTTCCTTAAAAAGCCCATCATGCTCTATTCACAAATACGTTACGTATTCTGAATACTTTGGTTCAAAATCTCCGCTGTGAAGTGCAAAAGCGCCACTGCAACAATGAACTACTGCTGGTGATGCTGTTGTTGTCACTTTTGAGTCAGTGTTTTGTGTTGATGTTTGCAAATGTTTACTGATTTTCTCATTTGTCCTCGGAAAACACCAAACCCTGGCCTAAACTGGTTTCATTCGTGATCTTGACTTCCATCGCTACTATTGTGATATGTGTGTGTGCTATTGTTGTGACAAAGTTAGCTCACATATGACGGTGCTGGGAGAAACTAGTTTGTTTTGGTGTCTTCTTTGGTTTGTTATTTGGGTTTCGTAGATCAACAAAAATATTGTGAATTAGTATCATCAAAATGAGTGATAAAGATCACTTGAGTGGCTTTTACGAGTTATTATTCTCAGCTTACCCTAAATGTTTTTTAATGTTTTCAAACGTGCTTATTTGGCTTTTGAACCATTGAAATTGGACCCTGGATGGCATCTTTCGTGAGCTGAATTTCCTTTTCCACCTCTTCTCTTCTGTGGGTATTTGTTATGACAAAGTGGCTCACAGATGACAGTGCTGGTAGAAACGAGTTTGTTTTGGTGTCCTTTATTAAGTTTGTTATTTGGTTTTTGTTAATCAATGTGAGTATTGTGAATTTTGTGAATTGTTTGGTTTATCTATGAATAAAAACTCAGAGAGCCAGCAATTTGAGTCAGTAAGTAGGACTTTATGAACTCAGTTTTGATTTAATCATCTGAAGTGACAAAAAAACATATTTACACCGGGAATATATTAAATATTTGCAAATTTCCGCCCTGACAAATAAACAGAATTATCTCATGGAAGAGTTAAATTATCAGTGCTCAGATGGCTTGTTACGGTTTGCTTGCTTTGAATCTGAACGAAACGAGAGATTTATTGGTGGTGATACAAAAGTAATCATGGCTAGTAATCTATTTGATTCAGGTATTAAGTAGGGGTTAATTGGTTATTGTATGATTTCCACGTGCCAAGTGAACAACGAATAGTAAATATTATACGTTGAGTTGGAGATTTTGATAGTTTCAGAAAAATACTGGAAGAAAATGTCGAAACATTACGTGTTCAATCGTGTTTTAAGACTAAAAATTTAAATGAATCGGGTGATCATGTTAAGATTTGACTAATTTCCTTTTTAATTACTAATCCAGACTTCAATTTCAATTAGGACAAAGAACCAAATGAATCGTATGAACTTTGAACTATGAACTGAAAAGCAAGAAAGTTATTATTGACCCAAGAACGCCATAACCAAGATCAATATCGCCATGGTATTGAATATCGTCCATACAAAAGAAAACAAACAAACCGTTGTGGTCGAAGTGCTGGCTCTCTGAGTTTTTATTCAAAGATAAACCAAACAAGGGTTTAATTCAAGTTTTATCCTTTTCTGAGCGCATTCAAGTTTTAATCATTTTAAAGCGCTAATTAAAAACTCAGTAATAGTAAAATCTATGATTTTAGTCAACAAGTTTTTGAAAAATAACAATCTTCAACGGCAACTGTGGCACCCGGATGTATAATCCTTCACATCTACGTCTGAACATTGCATGTCAACAACGCAATCGTTAATATTGTTTTCGTCTTCATCATTGTTTAACTTTGTCTTGACCCACGTGAGTTGGTTTTAGTTTTATATTTCTACATTAGGGTTTCGACTTAAATTCTATACCGGCTAGATTACACATCTGTTTGGGTGTTGTCAACTTATGACACATTGCTCATTTATTCTGAACTTTGATCAAATCCAGGTTCAAGAATATAGCTAAAAATTCTTCCTCACATCTTTCTATCAACACTCTCGTCAATATCCAATTCTATTTTTAGTTGTATTTTTTTAAGTTAATAGCTAAGATAATTGGGTCATTTGGTATTGACCCAGTACTTTTGTGATGTAATTTGATGAAATAAAATGGCAGTTCAAGAATAGCGAAGAGTTTATGGATAGATAAATAGAACCCAAGACGTTCAAGCTCAATGCGAAAAAACCGCACATGCCATGGCATTCCTAAAAGTTTGTTTAAAATGTCCAAATCGTTCGTACTTAAAAAACCGATTAAAAAATCTAATGTAGTTAGCTTATTGATGTAGATGTGTACATAACAAGCTAACAAGTAGAGATGATTTTACTCAAACTGTATTCGAGGTAATAGTCTAAAAACACGGAGATTTTATATTAATTCACAGGTAGATGTTAATGTTATATTAGGATTAGTGACAATTCTGACTTATTGTGGAGCGAATATAGGCGTATTAAGGACCATATGACAATTTTGATTCTAAACAATACGATGACAACACCAACAAAAGTAACGATAATAACACTAGCAGCAAAGACTACCGTCAACACGTACACTCACGTAACGCAGCAAGATTGCAGCAACCAACAACTATGTTACATACAATAAAAAAATTTGCAAACATTGAATAGAAGTGAGCACACTCGTTTGGCTGTTTGTTATTATTAGTGTTAGTATTTTTATTATAATTAGATTTGTTGGATTGATGATTTTCGATGAATTAATACAAGACAACCTTATGATTTTTGACTTTGATAATGAAGATGACAATGAACCAGATGAGACCATGAATCAATCTAACATTCAATAATTTTAGGAAAAATTTAAACTAATTAGACCAATTATTACATTTGAACTCATCGGTTAAGGTTATTTTATATTTATTCAAGGTAATTGATTGATTACATTTATTGGTGTTAAATCATTGGTTTAAGGGAATTTCCTCGAATTCTTGAATGTTAGGTTGATTCATGGTTCCATCTGGCTGATCATCTTTATCGTCAAAGTCCGAGTCTTCAGGTTGTCTTGCGATCTCTTCCAATTCAATCTCTTCAACGTTTTCATCTTTGCCCTTTGTCAGTTCGTATTGGCCCCATAGACCTTTAAACAGATAACTTTTCTCATGAATGTGACGAAGAAAGACTGGTTCTGGTTCTGGTTCACGATTGAATCGTTTGAATAGAACATAAATCGTCAATCCAATTAAACCGCTTACAACAAGAATACCAACACCAATGACCAATAGACAGACGAACATGTTCGAGTCGTTCAATGTTTGCAATTTTTCAATTGCATGCAACGTAGTTGTTGGTTGCTGCGATCTCGGTGTTACGTGAACGTACGTGTCAACAGACGGTTTTGCCTTTGCGGTAGTAGAGTGACCACTTAATGACGAAGATGTCACTCCCTTAGTAGAACCAGACAGCGTAGTTCGATTCAACGAATGCTTTAAAACTAACTCGTCATAAAAATCCTTAAGCCCATAATCATCACACAATGGATCCGAACTATCTTTGGCCTCTGCAATTAAGTCATCATATAGAATCAACATCTGGTTGTGATTTTTATTCAAGTCAGGATTTTCAGAATTCATCATATCAACTAAATTGTTGAATCGCGTTTTAAAAATTTCTTTTTTTTTAAACAAATCAATGTCAAATTAACGAACAATTAACTAATAGGTTAATAAACTTACCATTAACAGGTTGTGGCATTATAAACCAAATAACAACAAATAACAAAAATTTCATTTTTAAAATCTTTTTTTGATTAGAATCAAGTTTGTTCGTCACAGGTCAAGAATAGGTTGAATACAGTGCTATTATGTTCTCTCATTAAATATTTGCCTAAATCGGAAGTGACTAGGAAGTTTATATTTTTCAAATTGAAACCCTGTGTATTCATTTTAGCGGTAGGATGTTGATAATAATAATAATCAATCCAAAACAAACTCAATTGAATTTAATATTTTAGAATATTTAAATTAACAATTCAATATTTAATATTTTTTACAAAGCTTTCCTCAAATTGAACCTTGATCTTCAAATTTAAATAATTTAAATAATTAAATTAATTAGACTAATTAAACTAAGAAGTGTGCTTGCTGTGACTGTGGGTCGTCTATAAAGGCCCCTCACTTGTTCTTGGCCGTCCGCAGTCCCAAAGTGGCTCGAGCTGCACTTGATCATTGTTATATGTCTTCAGTTGGTGGACATGAATCACATTTCGCAATCATTATTAATTAATTCATTAATCAAGTAATTTGCTTATAAATAAAAATAAAAATAAAAATAATTCAAAATAAATAAAAATGTTATCATTTTTCGTCCATCTGTCTGTAAATGACTCTCATGATCTAAGTGAGCCGAAGTAGAGGCACGAGACATGGGCCATCGTTTCTCATAGTTCTCTCGAATTTGCAGTTTCTCCTCTAGTCGTTCCCAGTACTCGTCATCTAAATCAATCGTTTTTGGTAGATCGATGAGCGCAATGGGACAAACTTCTTGTCTCATTCTTTGCGTCTTCTTCCGTCGTTTACAGCTACAGTCTAATTGAAAGAGTCGCTGATAGAAAGCCAAACCCTCCAGTTGTCAGATAAGGCCAGATCGAGCACGGAGTGTCTTTTTTGCAAGATAGTTTGCACGCATCAGAATCAACAGATGTTTGCTTGTTTACAGACGAAACATCCTGAAGAGAGTGCGCAGTTGTAAACTCAATTTACATATGTGTGATCGTAGAATAATCTTCTGTTGTGGTCGTTGGAGTAGAGCGTACAAACAACGGTGTATGTGTTTGCACAAAGGTGGTAGAGAGCACAGACTGTGGAGTGGTGATTACGGGCCTGTTGGTAGATGTACTTGACTTGATTGTGGTTTGAGCAGTTGGTGTACTGGTAGTGCTGTGAATAGTGGACAGTACGGGCTTGGAGGTCGCCGATATAATCAAAGGTGTTGTGTGCTCTATAAAATTCATCTTGAATTTAAGGGCATAATGAGCTTTCAATTGAGCGTAGTTCTTCTACTTCAAATCGCCCGCAGGAGTGTTAGTGAGAACCAGTTCGTGGTGATATATATTGATTTCATAATGCGTATATGACCCAGGGAACCAATCCCTGGTTGTCGGCAGCGAAAATTAGGTCAAACAAGTGGGTGCCCACAGTTTGAATGATCTGATGTTCGAAAATTTATAGCACTCCTGGTGGTGAAGGGTGGCGATACCGAGAGATTATTAGTCCTATTCGGTGCCCATGTTCGCATCTAGGAATTGCCTGGTGGTGAGGCAAAGGATTCCTCACAAATTCGTTGTGCCATTCTGTGACAAGATTCATAGTTTGATGAAAAGCCATTATTGCAAACGAGACGGACGCGAAAAGACGAAAATGATCGACCTTTGTGACATACAAAAAAATATTGTTGATGATCTGCATCACGAGTAACGAAAACGAAACTCTGTTTACCGTTATGTGGTTTGTTTGCCTCAAATTGTTATACTAAGTAGCGACAATTGAAATGGCGGGAGGCTGTGGTAGACATATTTGAATATTTAGTGAAATCTGAATGTTCCCGTAAGTGTCCCCATCAATTGGGGAATTGGGGAATTAAAGTAAACGCTTTGGCGTAACGTGTTGACTAGTTTCGCCCGCTGCACGGTGATAATGTTCAACTTTGTCCATATTTACGGTGTAAACCAAAGGGTTATCGAGTTTCAAAATATGAGGGTTGACTACTTCAACTATTTTGAACATGCCGATTTTATGAGGAGCAATTTTGTTCATGTGTTTCCGTGCGGCAGTCATGTCCTTTACAGTCACCTCTTGACCGACAAGAAACTCGGGTCTGCCATGCTCAGCATCATATCGTCGTTAGAAATGTTCAATGAAAATAATCGATTGAATCTCTAATTCTTCAGGTTGTTTGCAATGAAGTTGCATCCTACTTGGTCTCTCTCAAGTGCGTAAACAATTGCATTTCAGATGACTAAGTCGGATGTAATTTTATTTCAATCATTCACTCAACGACAGAGACAATACCAACAGTAGTGTTTCGGTGATTTCCTACAAGTCAATAGTTTTGGAACAATATTGAATATGTTCGACAGCTTTGTTGAATTATTTTTTTCTCCATAAATTCTTCTTATAAATTCATGGACGAGATCTAGCTTCATTTCCAGAATTTTGCGTATGATACGGTTAGCAACCTGCACCAGATCTTGATAAGTCAACTATCTCAGAGAAGTTTGTCTCTAAATTAAAAGATTAAAAAACAATATTTTAAATCCCAACGATTTGGACATACCCAACAAGCTTGTAGGAATGCTGTGGTTATTAATTGTGACATTAATTTTAATTTCCCAACTTTACAAAGTACCAAATTTTAATTTCAAAATTGTTCAAGTTAATTAATTAGAGTAGCGGTGGCACCACCGCAGCGTAGCACGCTGTTTGTGTATGACCCTCATCTGGTTAGCTGTATCTAGACTATGTAATGCGAACTGATGCGACGGCAGTCAGTCAGTTGCTTTGTTACTTATTTCTAACTTGACATCACCAATAAAGCGATTGTACTCGTTTACAACTTTAGTCGAATTACCCTAATCAAAGACAAATCCGAAATGAAATTGCTTTATTTCATCAAGACTTGATGCTGGGCAATGTTCCCGCGAACGATTCATGGTGAAAAAAGAAGTATGGTCGGGTGAAAGACCATTATACCGATGTTTTCAAAATTGAACTTATCTAACATACCACCAACAAGGTGCAAACTATCCGACCTTTAACTTCTACTTCTACTACAAGTACATCAACTTCTGTTCCGACCACATCGACGACCACTGCATCCACTCCAGTACACGTACCATCCAGCACACTTGTGTACTTTGCTCCATTGCCAACCCGACCAACCACTTCGAGGTCGACAAGAAAAGTTAGTTAGCGTTATCAAGAAAATAAACTTGAAAAGCAGAACAAAAATGGAAAAGTCGTCTAGAGTTAGCAAGAAAATAAACTTGAAAAGCAGAACAAAAATGGAAAAGTCGTCTAGAGTTATCAAGAAAATAAACTTGAAAAGCAGAACAAAAATGAAAAAGTCGTCTAGAGTTATCAAGAAAATACGTTTCAAATGGAAAGACTACTACTGCACATTCTCACTACGAGACTGTTTCGACTGTAAACAAACAGACGTCTCACGATATTGACACTTGCAAACAACTTTGCAGAAATGAAACTCCATACATGATCTGGTCCTATTTAACAACTGGAGGGTTTTGCGTTACTATCCGCTATCATATCAATCTACATCGTTTGAGACTGCTGCTGAAATCAACGGAAGAAGACTCAAAGAAGGAGACAATAAGTCCGTCCCATTACGCTCATTGAACTACCAAAGACCATTGATCTATTGTATGAGTATTGGGAACGATTAAAAGAGTGGAGGCAAATACGAGAGGATTATGAGGAGAGATGGCCCCTGTCTCGTGCCTCGACTACGGCTCAATGAATCATTCAACTTATTTAGAAACAAATGGATTAAAATTATACCTTTTTATTTATTTTGAATTATTTCATTTTTATTTTACTTTATATAAGCTAATTTAACTTGATTAATCAAGTCGCTGCTTTTTTACAAGAATGAGAGACATGTAATTGCGATTTGACTCAAGAGAGAACAATACAATGTAACAGTGAAAGGGGAGGCGATCAGTGAGTGAGCACCGAGATGACTAAATTTCTGATCCCATTCAACCATATATATAACAGAGTAGAATATTAGCCAAAATTCCACAACGTGATCCATTGAAAGTCGTCGGAATTCGACAAATGATTGCATGTTAAAGACACCAGCTGGCCGGTGTGTCTGTGTGCGCGGGTAAGGCACTCGGTTGCTAGAACCATGTGCCGGAATATCTTTTCATTGTTTTTCTCGGATCGGAGTATGTTTCCATGGTTCGCCTGGAACACGTGGCTTTACAGTTCAATGAATTTTCTCTGACTTACGGATCACGTCATCCAGTAGCCCGCCTCCTTTCCAGTTATGTATTTTTTGAAAAATAACAATCTTCAACGGCAACTGTGGCACCCGGATGTATAATCCTTCACATCTACGTCTGAACATTGCATGTCAACAACGCAATCGTTAATATTGTTTTCGTCTTCATCATTGTTTAACTTTGTCTTGACCCACGTGAGTTGGTTTTAGTTTTATATTTCTACATTAGGGTTTCGACTTAAATTCTATACCGGCTAGATTACACATCTGTTTGGGTGTTGTCAACTTATGACACATTGCTCATTTATTCTGAACTTTGATCAAATCCAGGTTCAAGAATATAGCTAAAAATTCTTCCTCACATCTTTCTATCAACACTCTCGTCAATATCCAATTCTATTTTTAGTTGTATTTTTTAAGTTAATAGCTAAGATAATTGGGTCATTTGGTATTGACCCAGTACTTTTGTGATGTAATTTGATGAAATAAAATGGCAGTATCAAGAATAGCGAAGAGTTTATAGATAGATAAATAGAACCGAAGGCGTTCAAGCTCAATGCGAAAAACCCGCATAAGCCACAGTACTCCTAAAAGTACCTATTTAAAAAATCTAATGTAGTAAGTTTATTGATGTAGATGAGTACATAATATGCTCACAAGTAGAGATGATTTTACTCAAACTGTATTCGAGGTTATATTGGTCTGATTACACTCAAAGTGTGCTTGCTGTAACTGTGGTTCGTCTATAATGGCCCCTCACCTGTTCTTGGCCGTCCGCAGTCCCAAAGTGGCTCGAGTTGCACTTGATCATTGTTATATGTCTTCAGTTGGTGGACATGATTCACATTTTGCAATCGTTATTAATTAATTCCATGAATAATGACATGAGGAATACATGAGCGAATATGAGAGATACACAATATGATGTAGAGGTAGAGTGCATCCGTTAGGATACATGTACATTGATGAATAGTGTAAATGTACTGTCCAACCCGTACACCGATATGATCGTGTGGTACGTGTTGTGCTCTACCGCTACAACTCTACCACACGAAATAACTCACTCGCAAAAAAACTCTTAAAGCAAAAACAAAACTCAATCGTCATCTTGAGGATCCTGCTTTATGTGGAAGAGGGCATCATCGTCGGTTGATGAGTCCGGTGCGTCTTGTTGGTCCGTTGTGTTGGTTCGATTTAGCCAGTATGCGTGGTGCAACAGTTCGTAGTTGCCCCATGGAGCCAGTCCCTGGTTGTCGGCAGCCAAAATCAGATCGAACAAGTTTGGATGATCCGTTGTGCGAACATTGACAGCACTCCCGGTGGTGGATGGTGGTGATACAACGGGCTGATCAGTCCCCATCGGCGTTCAAGTTCGCCTCTAGGAATTGCCCGGTGGTGGGGAAAAGGGTTGCTCACGAATTCGATCTGCCATTCCATGACAATGTTCATAATTTGACGAGCATCCATGGCTGCAGACGAGAAGAGACGAAAGTGAATCGGGTCTGCAGCCATGGATGCTCGTCAAATTATGAACATTGTCATGGAATGGCACTATCCATCAATGTACACGTATCTAACGGATGCACTCTACCTCTACATCATATTGTGTATCTTTCATACTCGCTTATGTATTCCCTTCACTTGTGTTCCAACTGTCGATATGACAATACCGAATAAATAACTTTTAATATCAAGTCACTTTTCCCTAATCTAATTGTCATGAGGAGAGCTAGGTTTGGAAGGCCTAGATCGTCAGACAGTTAGATTGGGAAAAGTGACTTGATATTGAAAGATATTTATTCGGTACTGTCATATCGACAGTTGGATTACAAGTGATGTGAATACATGAGCGAGTATGAGAGATACACAATATGATGTAGAGGTAGAGTGCATCCGTTAGGATACGTGTACATTGATGGATCGTGTAAATGTACTGTCCTACCCGTACACCGATATGATCGTGTGGTACGTGTTGTGCTCTACCGCTACAATTAATCAAGTTATTTGCTTATAAAATAAAATAAAAATTAAATTAATTCAAAATAAATAAAAAATGTTATCATTTTTATCCATTTGTCTGTAAATGACTCTTATGTAAAGTATTTCGGTCGGGAAATGTGTCAACGTCAAGATATGCTCAAAAATGTTTGAACTAAAAAGTTGTATTGAAATGTGTTGAGTTTGACTTTGTGTTCTTTGTCGCGTGATTAGTCTCGCTGACGAGTTTGAACTGTGGAAGTAGGCAAAAAGTGGTTTTTGCGCTGCTCTAGAGTCCGAGCGGGAAGAATCTTTTTCGCTATTTTGAATGCCCCAAGTAGGGTCAAAACAACTTTGCATACTACTTTTCAGTTTAGAATATCAATGTTAGACGTATAAATGATAAGATTTTCAAATATTAGGTCAATCTAAGTAATATTGCGAATCAAATGGACCGGGTGTTTGAAGGGATAAAAAGTCAAAACATTTATTTTTCAAAAAACACGACTTTTGATCAGATAAGATGGGATCAGGAAAAATCTGAGGGTTTTTTTGTACTGGTTTATTAGCTGAAATTGCTTAAGGACACATCAATGAATAAATCCGATAAGTTGAACAACAGGAAAAATGGCGAAAACCTCAAGATATATCATCTCAAAGTATCGGGAAGAATTCTTCTCGCTCGGACTGAAAGGGTTAAGGGCAAAATGAGCTTTCAATTGAGCGTAGTCCTTCTACTTCAAATCGTCCGCACGAGTGTTAGTGAGAACCAGTTCGTGGTGATATATATTGATTTCATAATGCGTATATGCCCCAGGCAACCAATCCCTGGTTGTCGGCAGCGAAAATTAGGTCAAACAAGTGGGTGCCCACAGTTTGAATGATCTGCTGTTCGAAAATTGATAGCACTCCTTGTGGTGGAGGGTGGCGATACAAATGGCTGATTAATCCCCATCGGTGATCAAGTTCGCCTCTAGGAATTGCCTGGTGGTGAAGCAAAGGATTCCTCACGAATTCGTTGTGCCATTATGTGACAAGATTCATAGTTTGACGAACAGCCATGATTGCAAACGAGACGGACGCGATAAGACGAAAGTGAATCGGGTGGTTGAATGATTGAATGATTGAATGATCGACCTGTGTGACATACAAAGCTCATGCAAAAAAAATATTGTTGATGATTTGCATCACGAGTAACGAAAACGAAACTCTGTTTAACGTTATGTGGTTTGTTTGCCTCAAATTGCTTTATTTCATCAAGACTTGATGCTGGGCAATGTTCCCGCGAACGATTCATGGTGAAAAAAGAAGTATGGTCGGGTGAAAGACCATTATACCGATGTTTTCAAAATTGAACTTATCTAACATACCACCAACAAGGTGCAAACTATCCGACCTTTAACTTCTACTTCTACTACAAGTACATCAACTTCTGTTCCGACCACATCGACGACCACTGCATCCACTCCAGTACACGTACCATCCAGCACACTTGTGTACTTTGCTCCATTGCCAACCCGACCAACCACTTCGAGGTCGACAACTACACCTGTACAGTGCATGCACGCTGCAGACACACGTGAGTTGGTAATAGGTTTCTTTCTACACTAGGGCTCCAACTCACGGCATCCAGCAAATCAACTTTGACCACTATTTCGGCCTTCAAACCCAATATGTCCACCATTAGTAGCACTACCAGTACATCCACTACTTCAAACACAATCGAACCGAGTACCTCTACCATCAAACCAGTGACTTCTACACCACAGCTTGTACTCTGTACAGTTAGCAAGAAAATAAACTTGAAAAGCAGAACAAAAATGAAAAAGTCGTTTACTTGCAAACAGGAAGATAAACTAGAAAAGTGGTACAACTATGAAAAGTCGTCTACTTGCAAACAGGAAGATAAACTAGAAAAGTGGTACAACTATGAAAAAGTCGTTTACTTGCAAACAGGAAGATAAACTAGAAAAGTGGTACAACTATGAAAAAGTCGTCTACTTGCAAACAGGAAGATAAACTAGAAAAGTGGTAGAACTATGAAAAATTCGTTTACTTGCAAACAGGAAGATAAACTAGAAAAGTGGTACAACTATGAAAAAGTCGTTTACTTGCAAACAGGAAGATAAACTAGAAAAGTGGTACAACTATGAAAAAGTCGTTTACTTGCAAACAGGAAGATAAACTAGAAAAGTGGTAGAACTATGAAAAATTCGTTTACTTGCAAACAGGAAGATAAACTAGAAAAGTGGTACAACTATGAAAAAGTCGTTTACTTGCAAACAGGAAGATAAACTAGAAAAGTGTTACAACTATGAAAAAAGTCGTTTACTTGCAAACAGGAAGATAAACTAGAAAAGTGGTACAACTATGAAAAAGTCGTTTACTTGCAAACAGGAAGATAAACTAGAAAAGTGGTACAACTATGAAAAAGTCGTTTACTTGCAAACAGGAAGATAAACTAGAAAAGTGGTAGAACTATGAAAAAGTCGTTTACTTGCAAACAGGAAGATAAACTAGAAAAGTGGTACAACTATGAAAAAAGTCGTTTACTTGCAAACAGGAAGATAAACTAGAAAAGTGGTAGAACTATGAAAAATTCGTTTACTTGCAAACAGGAAGATAAACTAGAAAAGTGGTACAACTATGAAAAATTCGTTTACTTGCAAACAGGAAGATAAACTAGAAAAGTGGTACAACTATGAAAAAGTCGTTTACTTGCAAACAGGAAGATAAACTAGAAAAGTGGTACAACTATGAAAAAGTCGTTTACTTGCAAACAGGAAGATAAACTAGAAAAGTGGTACAACTATGAAAAAGTCGTTTACTTGCAAACAGGAAGATAAACTAGAAAAGTGGTACAACTATGAAAAAGTCGTCTACAGTACTTGAACCACTGTCTGTTCGCCATACAACAACGACAACAACAGAAGAGCATACTCCGAACACATACATGGAAATACGTTTCAAATGGAAAAACTACTACTGCACATTCTCACTACGAGACTGTTTCGACTGTAAACAAACAGACGTCTCACGATATTAACACATGCAAACAACTTTGCAAAATTAAACTCCGTACATGATCTGGCCCTATTTGACAACTGAAGGGTTTGGGTTAAAATCCGCTATCATATCAATCTACATTGTTTGGGACTGCTGTTGAAATCAACGGAATAAGACGCAAAGAAGGAGACAAGAAGTCCGTCCCATTACGCTCATTGAACTTCCAAAGACCATTGATCAAGATGATGAGTACTGGGAAAGATTAGAAGAGTGGAGGCAAATACGAGAGGATTATGAGGAGAGATGGCCCCTGTCTCGTGCCTCGAATACGGCTTAGTGAATCATTCAACTTATTTAGAAACAAATGGATTAAAATAATAACTTATTATTTATTTTGAATTATTTTATTTTTATTTTACTTTATATAAGTTAATTTAACTTGATTAATCAACGCGCTGCTCGTTTACGTAATATTACAAGTAAGAGAGACATGTAATGCGATTTGACTCAAGAGAGATCAAAACAATGTAACAGTGAAAGGGAGAGGCGATCAGTGAGTGAGCCGAATGTGAAGGCAATTAATTGTCACCGGATGACATTAATTTTAAAATCACAATGTTTACAAAATTTGAAGTCGGTTCGATGAGAAAGTTTGCCAAAAGATGAAACCAATAAAGGAAATGACAAGCCGCACACGATGGTTAAAAGATGAAACGGACGTCGAATCGACCGAACAAAACCCAAACAATTGGCACGATAACACAATCATGGGGTTAGATGAAAGTGCGTGCCGATGATTTGTTTGGAGCATCAATTCAGATCATGCATAGCCATGGCTACCTTGGCTGGCGTTTGAGATATGCCAGTAGGCAACAGGATCATCTGACAAATGGCCTCGAGGAGATGGGAAAGAAGACGAGTGTGTCGCCAGTCGACTCGAAGACCGTAAATTAACCAGGGGGAGATCGCCGAGGGGCGACATAACGCGCGAATTGCGAAACCAGAATGGCCACCGCTAGCGCCAGCGCCAAGGCGAGCGAAAGACAAGTGTATGCGATGTAATGAGGGGCATCGTTGGCGAACACGTCCGAGAACGTGACTGAGCGCCACTTGTCTGTCTCATGCAGAATTGCTTCGATTTGTCGCTGGCTCTCGGATGGAAGGATGCCTGATTGATGATGAGGGAATAATTGGCTGTTGATTATGCCAGATTGATCCATATTGACTTTAAGTTCACCTTTCTTAGTGACATTCGAAGCTGGGAAGGTCATATCGCCAATAGAAAATGAGAGCGAGCGTGCCAGTTTGAAAACGCGACTGTCGCAGGGGGTAGTGACACCCTTAATCGTAATGTTTAAGGCAGAACAGTGTACGAGGCGGTAAGCGTTTGATGTTACGATCTGGTATAGTTCTTCGGCGGCTGTGTCCGAAGCAGAGCCCGTGGGGTTATGTGTTTTGTGTACTCTTTAGTACAATTTTTCGTGCGTTTTGGGCCTAGAGGGCCCCCATTTTCAACAAAACAAAGTTCAAAAGAGCCCCATTTTGACTGAAATTGGTCCTTTTAGGGGCACCATTTCTGGCAAAACAAGAGCCCCAAAACCCTTCCCTCGGGCTCTGGTCCGAAGACGATTTGCACGAGTGGACAGCCCAAAGAGATTTTTGGTTCACGTGCGATTTGCATAGAATAGGACTATCTGAAGTGACATACTCTTCGGCCTCAGTGATCGGGTTGAAGGAGATCACGTTTGGACAATTACTGACAGAGTCATCAATCACAAAACGAGGGCCGGTATATTTCAAGAAACAGTACTTGTCACCGTGAGGTTTAACCTGTTGAGATAAGTGATTAGGTTTTGTCTTGAATGTTCCTGTCATGTCTAGAATAATCGAGAACAATTAGAATTTACTCGAATTGTATAGAAACATCTAGAACATTGTAGATTGTAAATGTAGAAACGGGTAGAAGGTTCTCGAAGCGAAAGTTTCCAGACGTTTCTCGAATGTTCTCTCGCTGTATATAAGCTGCTGTTCTGTGCTCAGTCTCTGTCATCTCGTTATGTTGAATAAACATCGATTTCATTCTCTGTGTCCCGTGTCCTGCAACATAACCAAGTTGAAAGGAACTTCAAGAATAGACTTAGTTTGTGAAGTCTTTTTAGTCCAAAAACGAAGAGTAAGTAGTCGTTCTATCGGGTTGTAGTGACAACGGTCGATGACAGACCAAAGCGATCTGGGGCAATCAGTTCAAATTTGTGACGCACGATGCAGTATGTTGCGGCGAATTCACGCTAGGTCCAAGTATTGAACAACGTAGCCAGCAGAAGATGGTGCACTCTAATTTATTTTGTAAGGTTATGATCTGAAAAAATCTATACTCAGGTTTATAAACTTAAATAGTTTGTAACTTCATAACCTTAAATTGTAAGATTATAAGCATTCAATTGAAATGAATTGTAAGGTCATAACATTTCATTTGAAAGCTTATAATCGTACATTGAATCTTATTGTACAATTATAACTCTGAAAATATTTTTGTGACACTTTAAAAGCCTACATTACAAACCAATGACCCTTTAATCATTTTATTAAAATAATGAAAAATTAATGCAAAAAATACAAATGTCATATAACAAAATGAGATTATCAAACTTTCTTGGAACGAGTTGTCATTCGGGACTGAACCGCAATTTGGATTCTGGGCTGATCTTTTTGACTGGCCAAAGTCTCGTTGCCGTCGTCGCCAGTTTGGCCGTTAGATGATTCTTCGTTCGAGTCAATGGATTTCATTCGCCACGACTCAATTTCGTCAAAGTCAGTGTTCTTCTGATTTGCTTTCTCGAGTTCGAGAACAAGATCAGACTTTTCCTTGTTCAGTTGCGCAATCGTGCGTTCTGCCTCGGCCAACTTGACTCTGGCAGTCCTTTTCTCTGCCTTCTTAGCAGCATTTTGAGCCAAAAACTGCCGGCGCTTTTCCTCTTGCTGTTCGGTCAACTTCTTCCAAGCTTTTCCTTTTCGGTACGGCCAAGGTTTGTTAGATTTGCCAGTTATGTAGTCTCTCTTCTTCTGGCTATCTGCGCTTTCCTTCCACAATGTCAGCTTATCCAGCATCAAATCCTAAAAATTAAATCAAATCTTAATGTTTAATTTGAAATACAAAACAAAACACTTACTCCTATATTCCGAAACTCAGAAGCAAGGGGAAATTTTGCCGCATCCTGCTTCATTCTCTGAAAGTTAGTTTCGGCATTGGGGTATTGTCTTCGAAACTTCTTAGAGATGCTTTTCAGAACAGGCATAGGAAGGGTTACCTCAAATGAATGCGTAATAGATAGGCAGATTTTGTTCGCATAGAATTTCATAACTTGATCCAAATCAATAGACTCCAAATCCGCATCAACAAGGTTAGATCTATTCATAGAGAAGAATCCCTCGGTCATTTTTGGGAGATCGAAATTTTCGATTTCAAATTCACCATCTTCGGCAAACTTGGGAGTACCAATGATACGGAATCGTTCAACTTCATTAGGCACTGAAGGATTATCAGTGTTGAATGCCTGAGTCGACGGGCTTGATGCTTGAGAACCAATTGAAGACATGTTGTTACAAATAAAGTGATTAGACCTGAAAATATAAATGAAAAATCAGAAATATATCAAAATATGTAGAAAATATTAAATAAAAATTAAATAAAAATATACAAGCAAAAGTAACAAATTAATTACGAACCTTTAGAGGAATCGAATGAATTTTAAGAATATTATAGATGACAAATTGATGAAGTTTGCTTGAATATCCTAAACAATTTGAAGTAAAATTGACCAAGAAGAGGACATAGACAGAACGATCAAATCGAGAGAAGTGAACACAAAGGACACATACACGCATTAGGCCTCAAAGTGTAAAAGCATGGCACTTTGGGCAGCATGCGCATGCTTCGGTGAAAAATGGCTGTCCAATTTAAGCTGGATTTGGGGTAGTGGCATTTATGCATGCACGCATATGTGTTCTCCTCCTTGTTGCCTTCAATTTGAAAGCCATCTCGGCCCACATCGGGGTCGTTAACAATCTAAATTTTACATTTATATGTAAAAGAATATAGAACCTTAATTGGGCCCTACAGCCCCAACTTGTTTATATATTTATTTGTTACGGCATTTACCTTTATTTAACTTATGTTTTTTACAAAAGTGATTTTCTGTGTTTCAAATAATTATTTAGAGTGATAATTTTCATCATGGGCAAGCGAAGCATGTTTGAACGCTCAATTTTGAAAGATACGTACAATGAGATATTAGAAATTGAGAATTTTAAGAAATCAAACAAAAACAAATATACAACCAAAAAGGCCAAGTGTACCGCAAGCGAATGCGATTGGAGTGGAACAAACCAGAAAAGTTTTCGCTCTCATGTTCTATCGCATCATATTGACATATACAACTCTATGCGCATATCAAGGTAAATTACAATTAATTATACACTATGAATCAAATTACAATATTTTTATTTAATAGTTTATCTGACGATGAGTCCATAGTTCTAAATGGAGAAGACGAATATCTGTTCCAAGAGGAGGAACAGCAAGCGAACCCAATAGAACAACAACCCATGTTCCAAGAAGAACAAGAACTCGTTGAATTAGATCAATATGGTTTACTTGAAGAATAGGAATGTCATACATTCGATATGATGATCTTTATCATGTAAACGATTTTATTTATGTTTTAAATACTCATAATGTTTTGATTGTTGGAATCATTTGAATTTTGAATTTTAAAATAAAGTGAAAATTAGGAAAAACATCAAAGTTGTGATTTTACGAACTTACAATAACAGTTTTGAGATTATATAAACCTACACTATGAAAATGTAAGGTTATGAATTTACTAACAATACTTTCATAAGTTACTAATCTTACATTTGTGTGTTGTAAAGTTGTAATCTTACATTATAACTTTATAAACTTACAATGTAAGATTATAACTTTAAAAAGCCTTGTGTAAGGTTATAAGTCTAAACTATTTTTAACAGTGTAGAGAAGGTGGTGGTGTGTCAGACATTGTCTTGGCAAAAACAAAAAATGTTCCTGGCTTTCATCCCCTGACTCCTGTTAGTCCAATCTTGCAGGATGTGACGTCGGACAACGACTCACACATGGCCGTGGATTCACCGATTCCCGGTCCGTCAACGGCCCGTCCTCAAGCTTCTGACTCCCCCGCGTCACTTCCTGGTGCAGTTTTGAAGCTTCGGAAGCTGACGGGGATCCCACGATTCGACACGCAACATCGTGTCTCCTTCAAACTTTGGTTTCATCTCAGCAGTAGAGGGCAATGCGACAAATATTTAGATACAACTGGATTCCTCAGCACATAATGAGGGCGAATTTGATCCCCAACAGACCACTCTACGGCGAGCCCGACTTATTCTATTCTGTGCCATCAGGAGGATGCCGAACGGGCTTTAACATCTTCTTCATCTTTTGTAGTGGCTCCAGCACCTGCTTCTACACCACGGGCACAAATGCCAACATCTAAACAGATATATGCCAAATCAAGGTGCATAAAATAAGTTTGAACCTTTGTGTGGAAATTAAATCTATTAAAAACTTACATGTGTCAAGACTTTAAACGGAATTGGGAGGTAATCCATTCTTTTAACATGTAATTTGATTGATGGATAGTCGAATTAGGAATTGATGAGTAGTTTATTTAGAGTCATTGAGATAACCAGTCACACTCAGACTTAAAGACTCACTCAATCACTTTAGCATTGAGTCTGAGTTGAGTGCGACTGAATAATCTACGCATCAATTCTAACGGGTGTAATGTCATTGTATCCTGATGAGAGCTAGGTTTGGAAGGCCTAGATCGTCAGACAGTTAGATTGAGACAAGTGACTTGATTTTAAAAGAGATTTATTTGGCATTGTCAAAGTTGGGATACAAGTGATGAGTTAATACATGAGAGAGTATGAGATACACAATATGATGTAGAGGTAGAGTGCATCCGTTAGAATACGTGTACTTTGATGGATTTGTACTGTCATACCCGTACACCGATATGATTGTGTGGTACGTGTGGACCGCTACAAATTATGCGACCGTGGACATAAACGAAAATCGATGGTTGCATAGTGGTCGTGGTGAAGGAAATAAGGTACTAGTTAGATGGAATCGTTGAATATCACAAAAGTTTCAAACTGTACAGAGACTTGCCCAGCGCAAACAATGACTTGATAATCATCATTTGAAAGAGAGTAGTACCCCGAAAATTTGCAAAATTCGTGGAAAAAACATTTTGCGTTTTCATACTCGATATCCGATATGCCACCCGAGCTATGGACGAATATTAGAAGTTCGCTTTTTCTCCAAAGTGGACCAATCATTCTTTGTTCTTATTGTGATTCAAATATGAAAACGCGAAAAGACTCTTCCAAGAACTTTGAAAAATTCGCGAGAGACTACACCCTTTTAAATGATGATTATCGCTTCGTTGATCGCGGAATGTGCAAGAATCGATAATGCTCACCATGAATGTTTAGAGGACTGCTTCTAAAACACAGGTTCAATCTCATTCTATGACAGCACCGGCACAGAATTTGCTTTAGATAGGAAACAATTTCAGTAACTATTTTATACTTTTTTAACCTTAATCAAATATTTACTCTACTGTTTCTGTACAAAACATTTGTACAAATAATGCTAATAAAATAACGCAATATGCTTTACTTAAATCTAGACTCGACAAAAGCAATTAAGCAATTTAGTAATAAAAACTACAAAAAAAAACAATTAATTTTCTATTATTAAATACATATTATATATAAATTTGAACATTTAATTTTTAATAAAAACACTAACACCAATCCACTTACTGAATATTACACAAATATTCTTTTAAACAAATACTCACAGACAATTATTTCTCAAATGTCTCATGCCAAGTTTTTTTACTGTACGTTTTGTCGTTGTTGTTGTTGTTGTTATTTGTATTATTTGTATAAAGTTGCTAAATTTATGTTGATCTGTTAATACCACTGTACTTATTTGTCTAATATATAATAATAAACTTGATTTGTGTTTGATTACATTTATTCAATGATGTTCGTGTTTGAATCTTGGATTCAACAAATTCAGAAGTTAAAATAAGTTCAACAAATTATTGATGTAATGGAATGACAAAAACACAAGATAAAAAAGTTGTGAGGTATGGTATATTTGCTCAAACACTTTTTAATCATTATTCCCCATGTAGATTGAAATATCCAAAAAGTCAATACCAGATACTCAGTTTAAACAAATGAAATCAACTACGACATCAATCTTGGTTCATATCGAATATAGCTAACTAATTCCGAGTACACTCAATACCTCCAAAGATAATTTAGAACATATAAAAACATTGTAAAACATTTATTGTATCCGCCCCAGAAACATAATTCTAGTCTTGAAACATAAATGTTTTTTACTGGTTTACAAAACTCTAGTTCTGCTCAATTGTCTCCTCAATCCAAGGGACAAGTTCGGTGACTCGAGTGAACACACTCGGATAGAGTTTTTGTTGTTCACACTCTGATGTCCCCCAACTGACAACTCCATTGAGATACCATCGGCCATCGTCGGTGTTGTAGCACACCAGTGGACCGCCACTGTCACCGTGACAGGCAATTTGAAAGTTATTGCCTGCACACATCATCCTTGGGGTTACCTGAATTGCAGGATATGATCTCTTTTTCCATTTCTCCACACAGACGGACTGTTTCCACACGGTGAGATTTGCCTTCAGCAAAGTGTCAGGGTAACCAAAAAAGGGCCAATCAAGATCACTGGCTCCCCAACCAGATGTGGTGCACACAGTGCCAGCTGTCACGGCTCAGAAAGGAAAGGCAGAGAAGTCCACAAACTCAAAACAGTTTATTTCACGGCAAGGAGAAAACCACAAACCCAACGGGAAAACTGTGGAACCTTTGCAATCAAACAACACTAGGCCTGTGCCTAGAACAACAATCGAACCCACGAGAAGGCGGCACACAAGTCAATCAATGACTAATCGACATCAAGTCGATCTAAACAGCTCGGGTTGCGATTTACGGGAAGACCAAACACAGGGGACTCGAGAGGACCTTTCAAACGGGAAGCCAAGATGAAAACCAAGGGCGTTGGAGTCGGGCGCGATGACCAATTCGGGGCACTACGGACTGGACCGGAAACAACAGAACTCGATTCAACAGACACAAGTCAGCACAGACAGGACATAGAACGGGAACCGAGAGCGAACTGGATCAACCAGTGGACGCTCAAAGTTGGTGGTTCAGAATGATACAGCATTCGGGCGGGCGCATCCTTAAATATGGATCTGGGACAAAGGGAAGAAGGCAAGCTTAGGGACGGTACCAGGCCTTACCCAGCCAGTGATTGGTTGATCGTACAGAGTGGACACGGCAACGGTGTTGGGTAGAATAGTTCGAGACCGACTACAAGGAGGCGGACTATCACGAGGTCAAAAAGAAGAAGAGAAATGGGGGGTGAACCTTTCCCCCTAGTCACCATCGATGAGAACATCGAATACAAAACCCAAGACCGTGGGACCGAGATCACTAAAGCAATAAAACTGTCACAACCCAAGATTTACCGTTTGCGTTGAGGCACCAAGTTGCCTTTAATTGACCATAGCGAACACCGCTCCGGGCTAAACACATGTGTCTTCTCTCGACCATCGGTACGCAGCGTATACGTGATCGAAGCAGTGCTCGCTCCTCACCCGTCGGTGTAATCCGATACGAATCAATCGACCGACCGACGGAGCTGGCCCTTACCAGCCCAAGCACCACCACCGCGGTACCATTAAGCGCTCGCTCGGCAACCATCATCACCGAGAGTGGGAGAAAGGGAATAAGGGGAAGAGAGGACGAGGGGGAGAAAGAGAGAGAGAGAAGAGAGAGAGAGAGAGAGAGAGAGAGAGGGTGAGGGGGCAAGGGTTCCCTAATAATTATACCGACCAACTAATTCCTATGAATTCAATCAAAAGGTCATTAAGGTCATCAATGTGTCTCGTCTGCATAGTGAATTCGGACAAATAGAATGTGCACAATTGTTTGACCAGCAAACAGTCCAATAGACCCGCGCTCACGATCAAAAGAGTATCAACGGTGCCGGCTGCCAATACTCTCCGATCGCCGCAATGTCCAAGTGCCCTTTTACACCCATCAGGTCCATTTACCGGTACTCAGGTTCCACCTGCTACCTGTTTATGAGACATTAGAGAGATCAACTCACACTGAGGGAGAGCTTCACTGTACCACGTTGACTTCTGACGCTGGGCGTCACACCAGCCAGTGCATCGAGTTCTGCATTCGCTTCAGGCAAACATATGGATCCAATTGCGCGATTCGGATTGTCCAAGTCTAAATCTTTAGCCAATTTCAAAAGTGCAATGTCATAATCCATCGTCGAATTGCCTTTTTCATCAAATTTAACGAACTTCGGATGGACAATGTTCTTTTCAACATTCACCTCAATCCGTGTCTCTTCATGCTCGTTTGTAATGTTCCAAGCGCCTGTTTTGAAATAAATAAGTACCATGTAAAGCTCATTTCTAAAAACATACCCAAAATTACAGTGATATTATTGGCCATCACATTGTAAACATTTTGCCCCGCAGTAACAATCCAACGTTTGTTCAGGACCGATCCACCACGACTGTTCATCTCGACAATGTTCAACGAAACTTGCCACGGAAATTCCAACGGTAGTGCCTCGTTTCCATTCATGATACCAAGCGATGATTTTGGTTGGGCTGACGGTGCTCGTGTGCCACATTTTGGATCGTTGAGTGCCGAGACAGCAACCAAAACCAGTGTCAAGCAAAAGAAACTTGTCATGAAGTGTTTCATCGTTTCGAATGAATTCAATCTGTTTTGTGTGCTTAAGATGGAATACTTTCTTATATTTATATCAATCAATCAAAGTAATTCCATTTGTAATTATATTTTAATTTATTTTATTATGTTTAGATATGTGAATATGCATGCATGCTATTAAGTAATAAAAAAATAAAATAAAGATTTAATTGACATATTTATCAAATTTCAAATTATTTTCGATCGTAAATCTGAAATTGGCATTAAAGGAATTTCGAAAATATGTCTTTGATTCATTCTTTTGCCTCAGTTTGCTTTCACTTAACTTATCACAATTAATCTTCGAACACAAAATAAATTTCGCTCAAATATGGTTTTGTCTAAAATTCATCTCAAGTAGGTATAGACAAGTTTTAATGTATTTCGGTTTAATGTTTACGGAATAAAAAAATATTTTCATGATATGCAAATTATTAGGTATAAAAGATAAGGTGGAGGTATCGAAGATGTTTTATGTGTAGATAACTCAGATCTTCGATGGAACCCAAAAATATCTACATGCATTTACTATGCTATTCTATTCGAATCCAAATCATAACAGAATGAACTGGAAATTTGACATGTGAAAGAAATGACGGGGTTGCGAAACTTTGGATTTGATCATACTTTGGATTCGACTGATTGGGACATAAACTGATGTGAATTGTCAAGATTAATTCCAATAGAGTAGCAAAAAGGCATTGATAGCTGTATGGCAAAACGAGCTGTAATGTGAGGCATAATTGGTCAAAATTAAATAATAAATTCTTATTTAAATATATTGATCCTGTGGTGGCTCGGTACGAGCCACACTTAGCTCGGCCGGATACAAACCAAACACAACATCCGAAGCTATTGCATCGCGCGACCGTGAGAACTCGCGCTTGTTGCTACATAGCATCACGTACATGCACATCACATACCGATCTGTTCTGATTCACATTCAGAGAGAACTCGACCGCCGATCACGGCGGTCGCATTAGACCACTCTCCGATGTATTCCAATCACATTGCCAATAAAGTCCATCTAGTCAAGTCTTGCGTTCGATCATTCTTAATCATTGGTTTAGCTTGACCATCAGTCAAGCGACCTCCACAATCCGATTCTAAAAATTAAATCAATCAAAATTTTATCGATCATATTGACAAGTTCTTTTCAATAGTCTCCTTAATCCAGGGAACAAGTTCGGTGACTCGAGTGAAGACAGTAGGATAGAGCTTCTGTTGATCGCATCCACCAGTCCCCCAACTGACAACTCCATTGAGATACCATCGGCCATCATCGATGTTGTAGCATACCAGTGGACCACCACTGTCACCATGACAGGCAATTTGAACGTCATCCCCTGCACAGATCATTCTTGGGGTTACAGGAATTGGAGGGAAATAGCTTGGTTCTTTTTTACATTGTTCCACGCAGTAGGACTGTTTCCACACTGTGAGATTTGCCTTCTGCAAAATGTCAGGGAAATCAGGGAAGGGCCATGCATGGTCACTGGCTCCCCAACCAGATGTGGTGCACACAGTGCCAACCAGTGCATCGATTTCGGAATTTGCTTCAGGCAAACATATTGCACCAATAGCTCGATTTTGATTGTCCAGGTCTAAATCTTTGGTCAATTTCAAGAGTGCAATATCATAATCCAGCGTCGAATTGCCTTCTTCTTCTATGTGAATGTACTTCGGATGAACAATGCTCTTTTCAACATTCACCTCAATCCGCGTGTCTTCATGCTCGTTTGTAATGTTCCAAGCACCTGTTTTGAAATAAAAAAATAAATACCATGTAAAGTACATTTCTAAAAACATACCCAAAATTACAGTGATATTATTGGCCATCACATTGTGAGCACAGTGACCCGCAGTAACGATCCAACGTTTGTTCAGTACCGATCCACCACAATCTCTTCTCAGCCTGTTAATGTTCAACGAAACTTGCCACGGAAATTCCAATGGTAGTGCTGTATTTCCATTGATGATACCAAGCGATGACTTTGGTTGGGTTGACGGTGCTCGTGTGCCACAATTTGGAACGTTTTGTGCCCAGACGGCAACCAAAACCATTGTTGAGAAAAGGAAACTTGTCATGAAGTGCTTCATCGTTTCGAATGGATTCAATCTGTTTTGTGTGCTCAAGATGGAATACTTTCTTATATTTATATAAATCAATCATTGAAATTCCATTTGCAATCAAAATTTAATTAATTTTGTTATGTTTAGATTTGTGAATATTGTACATGCCATTGAGTAATAAAAAATTGAAATAAAAATGTAATTGACATTCCTGACAATTTTCAAATTATATTCAATCGTAAATCTGAAACTAACTAGTTGACAACTAAATTGCCATTAAAGGAGATTTGAAATTATGTCATTTAAATATGTTTTTGCCTCCGTTGACATTCTCTTAACTTGTCACAATTAGTCTTCAAACACAAAATCAATTACAAGAATTTGTGGTTTTGTTTAAAATTAGTCTCAAATAGACAGATAAGTTTTAGGGTAAATATATAATGTATAAGAAATATGAAATATGTATAAGTCATTATGTATAAAAGATAAGGTTGAAGTATCTAAAAGATGTTTTTGTGTAGAAGACTCAACTTTTTGAATTTTTCCATCTAAAAACACTCTGCATAACTACATGCCTTGACTATGCTTTTCTATTTGAACCTAAATGAAAACAAAATGTTTCCTCGATTTCCGCCTGTGAACTTTGAGAAAGCAATGATGTGAAACTTTTGATTTGATTTTTGTCGGATTCGAACGATTAGAACAGATAAAGATGTTAATTGTCAACATTGATTCCAATAAAGTAGCGTAAAACCATTGATTGATGTATTGAGTTGTGAGGTAAGCTATAATTGATTGAACATTTAATAATCAATTTTAATCTAGATATGTTGGTCCAAATCTAAATTTAAATCAATAAAAACTATTGAAAATTTTGACAAGTTCTTTTCAAAATTATATTTAATGTTTAGTGATTGCATTTTTAAGTTTCATGTTGTGGTTTATTTGCTAAATTGATTAGCATATAAGTGCCAAAACTCTAGTTCTGCTCAATGGTTTCTTGAATCCAGGGAACAAGTTCGGTGACTCGAGTGAAGACAGTAGGATAGAGCTTCTGTTGATCGCATCCACCTGTCGTCCAACTGGCCACTCCCATTCAAATACCAACGGCCATCATCGGTGTTGTAGCACACAAGTGGACTACCACTGTCACCTTTACACACAATTTGAAGGTCATCCCCTGCACAGATCATTCTTGGGGTTACAGGAATTGGAGGGAAATAGCTTGGTTCTTTTTTACATTGTTCCACGCAGTAGGACTGTTTCCACACTGTGAGATTTGCCTTCTGCAAAATGTCAGGGAAATCAGGGAAGGGCCATGCATGGTCACTGGCTCCCCCAACCAGATGTGGTGCACACAGTGCCAACCAGTGCATCGATTTCGGCATTTGCTTCAGGCAAACATATCGCACCAATAGCTCGATTCGGATTGTCCAGGTCTAAATCTTTGGTCAATTTCAAGAGTGCAATGTCATAATCAAGCGTTGAATTGGTTTCTTCTTGTATGTAAATGTACTTCGGGTGGACAATGCTCTTTTCAACGTTCACCTCAATCCGTGTGTCTTCATGCTCGTTTGTAATGTTCCAAGCACCTGTTTTGAAATAAATAAGTACCATGTAAAGTATATTTCTAAAAACTTACCTAAAACCACAGTGATATTATTAGCCGTCTCATTGTATGCACAGTGACCCGCTGTAACGATCCAACGTTTGTTCAGGACGGATCCCCCACAAACACTGCTGTCTCCGTCAATGTTCAACGAAACTTGCCACGGAAATTCCAACCGAAGTGCTGCATTTCCATTGATGATACCAAGAGATGATTTTGATTGGGTCGAAGGTGCTCGTGTGCCACAATTTGGATCGTTGAGTGCCGAAACTGCAATCAAAACCAGTTTCATGGAAAGGAAAATTGTCATGAAGTACTTCATCGTTTCGAATTTATTCGATCTGTGTGTGCTCAGGATGAAATACTTACATGTATTTATATTGTCAAACAGCGATCAATTGAATGTCATATGTAATAAAACTGTTATATATTTTATTATGTTTAGATATGTGAATATTAATATGCATGCCATTCAGTAATAAAAAACAAAACAAAAAATTTATTGATATATTTGGTTGAATAATAAAGATACAAACAATTTTAAATAGTAAATCCTCGAATTAACTCACTGACAACGAAATTGGTATCAAATAAGATTAAAAATAATGATGCAAATGTACGAGTGTAATCATGTCTACTGACTTTATCGAATTCGAAACTTTTGATATTCAAATTTTTTATCAAATGCAAAAATTTTTACGATTTGTTTCAGTATGGTCACAAACTTTAAAACAAATAGAAAATGAATTTTCGCAACACAGATAAACTTTAAGTTATTTGGATAGAGGTTTGAAGATAAAGTATAAATTTTATAAAATAATGTATGAGATAAAGAGGTAAAGATAAAAGTTAAATTGTGGAAGATATTGCATGATGTACTATGGTACAATGTATGATTGATATAAGAAAAGGTTAAAATACAGAAGTTATTACTACTTCTCCTACACATGTAGTATCCAATTAGAATCCTACAAACCCATTACTACTTCTCCTACACATGTAGTATCCAATTAGAATCCTACAAACCCATTACTACTTCTCCTACACATGTAGTATCCAATTAGAATCTTACAAACCCATTACTACTTCTCCTACACATGTAGTATCCATTTAAAAAATCCCACAAACCCATTACTATATTTTCTGTACTTGTAGTTTCCATTTAGAATCCCACAAACCCATTACTACTTCTCCTTCACATGTAGTATCCATTTAGAATCCCACAAACCCATTACTACTTCTCCTACACATGTAGTATCCAATTAGAATCCTACAAACCCATTACTACTTCTCCTACACATGTAGTATCCAATTAGAATCCTACAAACCCATTACTACTTCTCCTACACATGTAGTATCCAATTAGAATCCCACAAACCCATTACTACTTCTCCTACACATGTAGTATCCATTTAGAATCCCACAAACCCATTACTACTTCTCCTACACATGTAGTATCCAATTAGAATCCCACAAACCCATTACTACTTCTCCTACACATGTAGTATCCAATTAGAATCCCACAAACCAATTACTACTTCTCCTACACATGTAGTATCCAATTAGAATCCCACAAACCCATTACTACTTCTCCTACACATGTAGTATCCATTTAGAATCCCACAAACTCATTACTACTTCTCCTACACATGTAGTATTCAATTAGAATCCCACAAACCCATTACTACTTCTCCTTCACATGTAGTATCCATTTAGAATCCCACAAACCCATTACTACTTCTCCTACACATGTAGTATCCAATTAGAATCCTACAAACCCATTACTACTTCTCCTACACATGTAGTATCCAATTAGAATCCTACAAACCCATTACTACTTCTCCTACACATGTAGTATCCAATTAGAATCCTACAAACCCATTACTACTTCTCCTACACATTTAGTATCCTATTAGGATCCTAAAGACACATTACTACTTTGTATTATTTTTTAAATTAAAAAATAATTTACAATAATAATCAAAATTTTTAATTAATTTTAATATTATCAATACAAATCAATTACAAAGATTTATGTCTTTGTTTCAGTTTGTAGTTGTGTGTAAAAAAATTTACGACATAAAAGAGAAGGTATAAGATGTATAATATTAAGTATAGCATATAGAAGATAATGTGCTGTGATAAGTGTGTTACCAAACTTGGTCAATCATCCTCAGGATCATCAGGCATAGTATGCAAGTTGGCACATTGTCGAAATGGTATTCGTGCCAATTGGTTACATTGGTCCATGCGAGTCCTCAGTGCGGCATCATGATTGGCAGTTCGGAAAGCCCATCTATCATAACCACAAATGCGACATCCGCGTGAATAGTGATTAAAGTTGAGAACTTGAAGATTTGGATACAGTTGTGCAAGGCGAAGTCTTTCGGTGTCTGCATGAGATAAAGTCTGGACATCCATTGAGATATAGCGAACTGAGTGAGCCTGGACGAAGTCGGGCAATGGCTCTTCATCTCTGGGCACTACAATGATTAGCACATTGAGATAGACCAAATTGATCAACTGGGACAAATATCTTGCGAAATTGATCATTGGCATCGAATGCAGTTGAACAGATAGACTGACCAACGATGAATATAAAGCACAGAAGTGACCCAAGTTGGCATTGGCTCCCTCGATTAATGTCTCCCTGATACGGACTCGAGAAAATTGCCTTGCTAAATTGCGTAGATCTTCAACAAGAACACGCAAATCCAATTCAACATTACTATCAATTCGAATTCGATCGTTTGCGTGTAACTGTAGTGAATTGGCCAACACTCGAGGATTAAGACGAGCAGTTGTAAATGAGTCTAAGCGAGCGAGAATTGTCAATTCCGGAATGTGTTGCATGTCTGGAATGAAGACGTTGAGAGCGAGTTGTTGTAGTGAGTCGAGTCGATTGATCGAATTTATGAACGCAGGCACATTAGCTCCATTGTAAGGCCCATCTTCGTGGTCGAAATGAAGTTTCAGTGAAATCAAAGTAGGTGCGTAATGATCGAGTAGACGAACCATTGATTCAAAGAATCTATCAGGCTCGAATTGATCCAAACTGAGATGAGTTATGTTTGGCATCAGTGCCATTAGTGGCGATTCAAGAAAGCCCGCAACACCACGCGGAACACGCACAGCATCAAACTCCAACTGTTCAAGTGTTGGAAGTCGAGTCCAGGGTGATCCATCTTCTCGTAGAACACTGACGATATATCGACCGTATGGAGTGCCCATACATCGAATTGAATTCAACTGTTCGAGTGTGTCGTCATAGAGCACTAAAGTACGAGAAACCACGAGTTGAGCACGTTGCACATTACGCAAACTGTTGCAAACGGCCCCAAGATTGAGGATGAGTTCAGAAAGAGGAATTTTTGCGAGAATCATCTGCAAACACAGGTCAGGTATGCTTATTATGGACGCCATTTTTGTTCATCTGGAAAACAATGCGAAAATCACTGTCGAATTGGGAATGCTCGAGCAGATACGATGGGGTACTACTACCAAAAGCAAACAGGTAGTCGATGAGGTAATGTATCAATCGATATTAAAAAACGAAACAAATTTGCTACACTCAAAAAGTGCGAAACAAACACTCAGTTTAGACAGTGGTGAGGTTTGTGACGAGAAGTGGCGAAAGTGAAAGCGCAAAACTGGCCGGCAACATTGGCGAGCTACATGTTGTGTAACAAGTTTATTTGATAGAGCGTAACAATCCAAAATAAACACAAAAAAGCGCAACCAAAAAAAGCCAACGTTTGTATGTATCCCATTGCATTCAATTATGTAACGCTCACATCGCAGCTTGTCACTCAATGTGCATACCTGTTAAGAGCGAAAGCCTGCCACTGATGGCGATAGAGAGAGGATGACGACGCCACCACTAACCACAAGAATCAAAAATTACATACGTAGAGGTAGTGGAAGTTGAGGGGATGTGGCACAATAAGTTTGAATACGAAATCGAAACAAAGAGTAACCATCAAATGCAATTTAAAAAACTTTTGTTGCAGCCTAAAGTAATTCGAAATGCATTCCAATGGAAAGTGGAACGAATCGTTGCTACCTCGGGAAACACTTTCTCACGCTGCTTGTCTCCTTCTGTCTGACCCGCACAGAACACCACTTACAATCTACATAAATGTGCGTTTGTGTTTGGCATTACCTTTGCCTTACCATCCTCCCTCACTTTGTTTAATGAGCCGTGAAAACATAAAACACTTAATTGGATTATACTGTCTGGCTGGTTGGCCGCTCTTTCTGTTGCCTCCTTCTATGTTCACTTTCACTCTGCGTCTTGTCTCGCGTCTCGACTCACTGACTTCTAGTGGACTGCATGAGGTGTTACTGGTACAGTCTAGTACCCTCTCGATTGTTTGAAAAGGGCAAAACATAGATGGTACGACTACAACAACCACAATCATATTTTCGTAGTTGAAGTTGAAATAGGCACAATATTTGCCATTACGTAAATGGAAGAGTGAGTGAGAAAGGGAGTGAGAGAGAGAGAGAGAGAGAGAGAGAGAGAGAGAGAGAGAGAGAGAGAGAGAGAGAGAGAGAGAGAGAGAGAGAGAGATCAGACACCGAACAGATAGCGTGAATACATTGACAAACATCTTTACTTGGTCTTTACGTTGTCTGAACTAGTGCAATAGAATACATAGAACATATTGCGTGCAGACGTGCCGATCAGACATGAAGAAGACCGCGAAAAGATGCGTCAGTCTCTTGGTGGGGTTGGGCACATCGTAAGCCTAAAAGTGTGCATTGGACAAATGGGGACACCGAGACGACTGTGCTTGCATTGCCTTCCACTTCTGACTCAATCCGATGATTTCATCACTGACCAGTTCGACTTGTGCCAATGTGGTAGCAGTCGATGGCCATCTCATTTCTCCCTTCTGTATCCCTCCCCACATCTGCCTGCTAGTGCACTCGGTCTCTCGGCGGTGGATGGTTATGGTGAGGCAGAGAGCGAAAGGTTAAAGGGTCAAGCGTAGAACGAGCCAACATGAACGAGTGCGAGAATGGGAACAAGAGAACGAAAAGGAGAAGAGAAGAGAAAATGAATTGGATTGCAGTCACTGTGAGTGAGATGTTCAGACGAGGGATGGGGAGTGCGGGGGATAGCGGGGGAGTGCAAAGGCAATTGTCAAGCAACTAGCCAGCGTGCACTCTTCAGTTTAGCGCAATATAATTAATGGCTCAATGAAATCGTGTAAAGCTAACGAGTGCAAATGGCAAGCAAAAAACGTTCTTTTAACAATCGAATATAAACCAATTCTAGACTATTCGAGAGATGTGGCTGGACAGACGGAGGGAAGAGGAGGGAGGGAGAGCGTTTCCAAGTAGCAACCATTCGTTGTCTTCAGCAAAGCAATGCAATTCCATGACGTCGCACTCAGACCAGGCAGCCGCCGCTATTGCCCAACTTTGCCACGTCGGCACATCATACTGCGCACTGCGCACAGTCACATCGAGTCTTACTGGCTAGCTCTTTGGGTGTGCTTTGTCTGTGCACAAGTGCGCCACTGATTCTCCGCTGCGGATAAACTTGTAATACAACTTGTGCACGTTGCCTATGCTCTCGTTTGCTGTTTCGCTTTCTGCTAGTCTCGATCGTTTTATTGTGACAACTCAGACCTCGTTTTTGCTCTAATCGAGTTTGTGATTGACACAATACTGACTACCCCAAATTCATCGTATGTCCGATCATCGATTGACTCTTCACCTCATCGACAACGTGATTGCTTTAGTTGTGGTGCATCCCTACTTCTCGATCCTTCTTCAACCGACCTTGAGGGTCTCCTTTTTCCTCCCTTGAACAACAATGGCCATTCCACTGTACAGCTTACCCGGTCTGCCTCTGCAGAACATTCTGGCACGGATTCCTTTGCCTGAGGTCATCCTCAACGTCGGTCCCGTTTGCCATGGTATGAGATTAGCGGAACACGCTCAGCTCAATGTTCGTGATCACCTGTTGCTTTATGATGACACACCCGAGCAATTGGATGTCCTTCCTGTCATGGACATACCCTACTGTCCACAGATCGTCAATGTTTTGCGTGTCAATGGATTGCCCTGGGCTCGACTTCCACCATGCGAACTATTAGAGTTCAGTGCTTTGCTAGTTCCGCGAGGTGTTGCTGCTTTTGTTGCGTCGCCCCTGATGCTTCAGATGCGCAACATTACGCGTCTCGGCTTGGTCCAATTTCAACTAGAAGGCTTCTTTGAATCGGTGCCTCGTCTGCTCGACAACTACTCGGACACTTTAGGTGTTAGGTTAAAAGCTTTATTAGTGATGAAATAAATACAGAATGACAATAGTGGCAAAGTCCAATCAGTGAAGATAAGAGCCACCAGTTCAGGAGGGTAAGGGTCGAGACCCAATTGAGAGAGAGAGAGAGAGGATTGATCGCCAGTTACGAGTAGATGCCACCAGACCTTAAGGATCGAGATCCAATAAAAAGGTAAGGAAGTAGACACGACACAAAGTCTATCAAAGAAAGAAATGAGTTAACACAAATCACAAAGACAGCTGATCGGCACACATACGAGACATGCGATAATTGAGTGCTTCAGCATGCACGCTTATATAGCCAGTAGAGCGACTATATTCACACTAGTAACAAGCGGTGAACGACGACTTCAACCTGACTAAGAAAGGCTCTGAGTGGTCAGTGTGAGGGAGCCATCATCTTGACACCTCCCCTGCTCCGGAACAGTCTGACCACTTGGTCCCAGAAGTATCCGACTTGTGTGCTTGGAATTGCTCAGTGATTTTGTGAGACCATCAGCTAATTGTTCTTGTGTACGAACATGGTTGATATTGATGTACCTCTTTGCACTGTAGTCGCGAATGCAATGCATTTTAACATCTATATGCTTTGTATCTGAGAGACTTCGTTGGGCGTTGGCAATTTGAATTGCAGGCACATTATCTTCAAACATTTGTGTTGGTAATTGCACAGGAAATTTCACTTCGTGAAGTAATTGCTGTAACCAGAGTACTTCTCTACATGCCATTGCCATCGCGGTATACTCTGCTTCGGTTGTTGATAAGCTCACTGTTTTCTGTTTTCTGCTAAACCAGCTGATCGAGCTTCCATTAAGTTGAAACAAAGCTCCAGATTGAGACTTTCTGTCGCCAATTGTCGCAAAGTTTGCGTCCACGTAGCACACAAGATTGGATTCATTAAAGCTTCCAAGATTGAGAGGAAGATTCTTGGTATACTTCAGATAGGCCAGAACTTGTTTACTGTATGTCCAGACAAGTTCTGTTGGTTCATGGAGATGTCTAGAAAGTAGGTTCACCACTGCTGCAATGTCTGGTCTGGTAAGATTTGCGATGTACAGTAGGCTTCCAATAAGACTTCTGATTGGTAGTTCGTGATTGATCTCTCCACTTGTCAGATCGATCTTGTCCAGTTGTGGTAGTGTTTGAATGCGACTTGCGTCTTCCATGTTGAATCTATTCACTAGATCATTGATGTACATCTCCTGGGACAGTGAGAATGTTCCGCGTCCGTTCCTGGTAAAGTTAACTCCAAGAAACCGATTCACTGGTCCAAGGTCTCTCAGTTCCAGTTTCTGCTTCAGTTGCTGCTTGACCTCTGCCATTTGCTGTTCGGTGTGTGTGAAGATAAGCATGTCATCGACCCATACCAATAGAAATAGAATCATGTTTCCGATATGTTTCATGTATATACACGGGTCTGCTTGAATCGCCTCAAATCCAAGTGCATTCAAAGTGGCGTTCATCTTTTCATTCCAACACTTTGGTGCTTGCTTAAGTCCGTACATTGCCTTGTTCACTCTCCATAACATGCCACTGTCTTTAAATCCTTCAGGTGGGTGGACGTACACTATCGTGTCGAGATCTCCGTTAAGGAAAGCAGTCTTGATGTCGATTTGATGAACAAGTAGTTTCTGTTGACTCGCAATTACCATCATAGCTCGAATTGCCGTATAAGAGACTACCGGACTGAACGTTTCTTCAAAGTCGATTCCCTTCTGTTGGTTGAATCCTCTTGCCACTAGTCGGGCTTTGAATCGAACAATTGCTCCTAGAGAATTTTTCTTCACATCATATACCCATCTGGTAGTGATCAGCTTCCTGTCTCCTGCGCATTTCTGTTCAACTACTTGATATACTTGATGAGCATTAAGTGAGGTGATTTCATCTGTCATGGCTTCTATCCAGTATTCTTTCTCAGGAGAATTCATGGCTTCATTATAGTTCATTGGTACACGTAGTTGTTCAGGTACAACATCAAGGGCCGAGGCCCAATTTAGTTGATGTAGGTGGTCTGCCACAAGACCTTGTTCTCCAGGGCCTATATAGTTGAGTCGAATTATTGGACCAACATTTCTTCGCGGTTGGACTCTTCTTGGTTCTTCTATTATGGGCTCGTTTGCTGGGTGATCATTGTTTGGAGGTTCTGGATCTCTTCTTTCCTGATTAAGTGATCCCTGTGGTGCACCTTGCTGTAGTCTCTGTTCAAACTGTCGTATCACTGGAACGAACGGATTTTCTCTCCACACTTGCATTTGTTGTAGTACTGCTTGAGGATTACCCCTTGGTTCCACGATGGGGTCCACTACAGGTTCAACGGCAGGTTCCACGACAGGTTCGGGCACGTCATCACCATCTGGTGGTTGTATTGGCTGAATCACTGGTTGAGGTTGAATCACTGGTTGAGGTTGAATCACCGGCAAGGGTTCATTTACTAGTTGAGGTTGAATCACAGGTAAAGGTTCATTCACTGGTTGAGGTTGAATCACAGGCAAAGGTTCATTCACTGGTTCATTCGCATGTGCATTCAAAGGTACGTTTCCTTGTTCGTTTGTGTTTGGAGAGCCCAATTGAGAATTCACTGTTGAGTTGTTTTGCTGAGTTTCCAAGTTTTCATTAATCACTTCCTCATTTTCACTCAGTTCATTTCTTGTGTTGATGTTGAACAACATTCTAACTGGTTGATTTTCTTTGTTGTTTTCACCAGTACATTCACACATGCACTCCTTTGATGATTTCATTGACTTTAGACAATACGGAAACACTCCATTCCATATGTCGCAATTTCGTTGGTTGATCACCTTGTTTGTGTTGGGATTCAGTAAACGGTATGCCTTGGCCTCAGATGAGTACCCGACAAAGACAAGTTCCTCAGAGGTTGGTTCAAACTTCCTCCTCTTTTCAGGAGGAATCCAACTATAGGCTACTGAACCAAAAGTTTTCATTCTTCCGTACTCAGGATCCTGATTGAACATTCGTACACATGGTACTTCATCGTTAATTGAGCTGTGTGGTAATCGGTTGGCGAAGTAGCAAGCAGTGCGAATGGCTTCTGGCCAGAAACGAAGCGGTAAACAGCTTTCAAACAGCATTGTCCGAGCCATTGTTTGAATTTTCTGAATTGTTCGTTCACTCATCCCATTCTGTGGATGGCAATATGGCACACTCAACTCACGATAGATGCCCTCGTCCTTAAGGTATTCACTAAATTCATTTGAGGTATATTCACCTCCGTTGTCTGTTCGTAAAGCGCCAATTCCAACCGGGAACTGTTTCTCCATCTTGTTTACATATTCTCGGAAAGTGTCAATGGCTTCTGATTTGTTTCGTAGTAGAAATACGTCCACGTATCGAGAGAAATCATCGATAAAGATGATGAAGTATCGAGATCCATCATATCCAACAGGGTTATTCACTACTCCCACATCTGAGTGAATTAGTTCGAGAGGGCGTGATGTGGTTGTTGTAGATGATGGATATGGTAACTGCTTCATCTTGCTCATTGCACATTCCACACAGTGTTCATGATGTTCACATTCAAGGCCATAGAGCTTTCCCAGTACCTCCAACTTCTGCTGTCCTGGATGTGCAAGGACACTGTGCCAGTCGATATTTTTCTTAGATGAGAGTAATGCCTGTTCATTTACTTCAAAACGATATAGATTTCCACTACGATTGGCCCTTAGATACACCTTCCCGTCTTTTGACACAATAGCTTCTTTTACATTGAACTCAATTTTAAAACCATCCTTAGTAAGCTTGTTAATAGATAGAAGGTTAGCACTGAAGTCTGGAGCAAACTTGACATCTTTGAGACGAAGAATCTCAGGGCCAGTATGGAGAATCAGATCACCTTGTCGATAGATTTTGCATTGGTGATCATTTGCAGTATTGACCGACTGACTGATAGAAATAGCATTCAGTAAATGTCGATCGGAGGTAATGAAGTGACTAGATGCGCCTGAATCAACAATCCACTCAGTGACATAATTTCGAAGAGTGTTTATTCCATGATTAGCAACATTCATATTTACATCATTACCAGTTGTAGACTGAGCAGGAGTAAGTAAACCACGTTCCAAATCAGCTTTCTTCTTGAAGCAGTTTCTCTCAATATGGTACGGACGCTTGCAATAGTGGCACAGAAAAACTGGTTTAGTCCGATTAAAACGGTTCGACGTAGCATTCTGTCGAGATTCCTTTGAGATTAGACTTCGCTCAGGCTTTTGGTCTTCTAACATACCACAATGACGGATAAGGTTTCGTTGCAGTTGGTCCTTGGTAAGAGTCCGTAGTTGTGTGAGCGTGAATGATTTCCAATCTGTAAGGTCCTTAGGAAGGGAATTAACATAAAGACATATTTCCTGTTCCCGTGTAACTTCTGCACCAGCCATCTTGAGTTCGTCAATCTTTTGTTCAATCTTTGAGAGATATTCACGAACCTTCACTTCTGAATGGCCTTCGAGTTTGACTTCTCTGATGTCGCTCACCAACAAAGCCTGTTTGACAGCATCTTCTCTTACGTATTCGCCACTGAGTTTCTCGAAGGCCTCGAATGCAGAGAGCATTCCACGAACCATCGTAAGATGACGTTCATCCAAGGACCCAGTAATTTTCACAAGTGCAGTCTGGTTGGCATAAGAGTTCGTAGCGAGAGTCCTTTCAATAGCATGTTCCACGCGTAAACGTCGTAAAGCCAGACGAAGGGAGTATTCCCAGTTCGCAAAATTGGTTCCTTTTAATTGAACGACGGTAGTCTCGACTTCTCGTAAACTTCTTCTATCTTCGGCTTGAGGCATACAATCCTGGTTTTTAACAAAATTCCAGTACCAGATGATCCATGCGATGCCAATCAGAATACCACCAATCACTAGACTTGTTAGTTCCATAGCTTCGTGCTGATAACGTGTTAGGTTAAAAGCTTTATTAGTGATGAAATAAATACAGAATGACAATAGTGGCAAAGTCCAATCAGTGAAGATAAGAGCCACCAGTTCAGGAGGGTAAGGGTCGAGACCCAATTGAGAGAGAGAGAGAGGATTGATCGCCAGTTACGAGTAGATGCCACCAGACCTTAAGGATCGAGATCCAATAAAAAGGTAAGGAAGTAGACACGACACAAAGTCTATCAAAGAAAGAAATGAGTTAACACAAGTCACAAAGACAGCTGATCGGCACACATACGAGACATGCGATAATTGAGTGCTTCAGCATGCACGCTTATATAGCCAGTAGAGCGACTATATTCACACTAGTAACAAGCGGTGAACGACGACTTCAACCTGACTAAGAAAGGCTCTGAGTGGTCAGTGTGAGGGAGCCATCATCTTGACACATTACGCGTCTCGGCTTGGTCCAATTTCAACTAGAAGGCTTCTTTGAATCGGTGCCTCGTCTGCTCGACAACTACTCGGACACTTTAGTTTCATTGAAGATTCATTTTGCCGACCAGGAAGAGGAGCCCCGTGAGGAGATTGTGCGTGCGCTCTTCAATTCAATCAATCGACTCAATCGCCTCGGACGTCTCGCCCTGAGCCTCGTCATACCAGACATGCAAGAGATTCTCGAATTGACGATTCTCAACCGACTGTACTCGTTTTCAACTGCTCGCTTCAATCCTCGAGTATTGGCGACTACATTGCAGCTTCACGGACACAATCGACTTCGACTTGATTGTGATGTTACTTTTCAGTTGGATGTTCTACTAGGAGCATTGCGACGCTTGGCTAGACAATTTGTTCGAGTCCGTCTCCAAGATGCGTTTGTAGAACAAGCCAATGCCAACTTGAGACGCTTCTGTGTTCAGTTTTCATCGGTGGTCAGTCTGTCGGTTGAACTGCAGTCAATGTCGATGATCACGTTGGCTGGTCATTTGTCACGAATGCCTGTCCTGATTGAACTCAATGTTAGAGTCCTCGAAGTGCCAATGGACAGAGCCCCACTGCCCATGATTGTCCCAGTTCCCTCAGTCCGCTACATCCGGCTGGATATCCATTCTGTTTCTCATACAGATACAGAACGACTTCGTTTCGCACAACTTTATCCCAATCTGCAAGTACTGAGATTTATCTACAACGCTCGCGAATGTCAAGCTTGCGATTATCGTGAAATTGTATTTACATTCGAATTTGCATTTCGGGATCGCGTAAATGGATGTAGGCTATTGGCTAAAACTCCATTTGCACATTGTGCCAACTTGCATACTATTATCGACCATTGACAAAATCGACACAAGTTTTGTTGGCACCAGACACTTATGCATTTCCCAGTATCATCTATACCTAGGGCCTTATTTCTTATGCATTTCCCAGTATCATCTATACCTAGGGCCTTATTTCTTATGCATTTCTTAGTATCTTCTATACCTAGGGCCTTATTTCTTATGCATTTCTTAGTATCATCTATACCTAGGGCTATATCTCTTACATTTCTTAGTATCATCTATACCCAGGGCCTTATTTCTTATGCATTTCCTAGTATCATTTATACCTAGGGCTATATCTCTTACATTTCTTAGTATCATCTATACCCAGGGCCTTATTTCTTATGCATTTCCTAGTATCATCTATACCTAGGGCTATATCTCTTACATTTCTTAGTATCATCTATACCCAGGGCCTTATTTCTTATGCATTTCCTAGTATCATTTATACCTAGGGCCTTATTTTTTTATGCATTTCCTAGTATCATCTATACCTAGGGCCTTATTTTTTATGCATTTCCTAGTATCATCTATATCTAGGGCCTTATTTCTAATGCATTTCCTAGTATCATCTATACCTAGGGCCTTATTTCTTATGCATTTCTTAGTATCTTCTATACCTAGGGCCTTATTTCTTATGCATTTCTTAGTATCTTCTATACCTAGGGCCTTATTTCTTATGCATTTCTTAGTATCATCTATACCTAGGGCTATATCTCTTACATTTCTTAGTATCATCTATACCCAGGGCCTTATTTCTTATGCATTTCCTAGTATCATTTATACCTAGGGCTATATCTCTTACATTTCTTAGTATCATCTATACCCAGGGCCTTATTTCTTATGCATTTCTTAGTATCATCTATACCCAGGGCCTTATTTCTAATGCATTTCTTAGTATCTTCTATACCTAGGGCTATATCTCTTACATTTCTTAGTATCATTTATACCTAGGGCCTTATCTCTTATGCATTTCTTAGTATCTTCTATACCTAGGGCCTTATTTCTTATGCATTTCTTAGTATCTTCTATACCTAGGGCCTTATTTCTTATGCATTTCTTAGTATCATCTATACCCAGGGCCTTATTTCTTATGCATTTCCTAGTATCATTTATACCTAGGGCTATATCTCTTACATTTCTTAGTATCATCTATACCCAGGGCCTTATTTCTTATGCATTTCCTAGTATCATTTATACCTAGGGCTATATCTCTTACATTTCTTAGTATCATCTATACCCAGGGCCTTATTTTTATGCATTTCCTAGTATCATCTATATCTAGGGCCTTATTTCTAATGCATTTCCTAGTATCATCTATACCTAGGGCCTTATTTTTTATGCATTTCCTAGTATCATCTATATCTAGGGCCTTATTTCTTATGCATTTCCTAGTATCATCTATACCTAGGGCCTTATTTCTAATGCATTTCCTAGTATCATCTATACCTAGGGCCTTATTTCTAATGCATTTCCTAGTATCATCTATACCTAGGGCCTTATTTCTTATGCATTTCTTAGTATCATCTATACCCAGGGCCTTATTTCTTATGCATTTCCTAGTATCATTTATACCTAGGGCTATATCTCTTACATTTCTTAGTATCATCTATACCCAGGGCCTTATTTCTAATGCATTTCTTAGTATCTTCTATACCTAGGGCTATATCTCTTACATTTCTTAGTATCATTTATACCTAGGGCCTTATCTCTTATGCATTGACCTTTAATTACTATTTCTCATGCTTTGCCTAACCTATTACACATGATTCCTTATCTGTATAACATAAACATTATCAATATATCAATTGAATTAAACGTTTACTTTCTATTTGTTCTATGCATTGACACAACGAAATATCCATGTAACTGATCTATATTCGTTTTTATTAAAACAAATCTATTTTTCCAAATTTGTAATGTGTATCAAATAATAAAATTTCGTTTTAATAAGAATTCTTTTTCTCTGATCGATTGAGTATTGTCCCATCAGTGTTGTAATCAAATTTCATCTTCTTAAGTGGAACGGCTTGCTTACAGTAAGTATTTAATTTCATGATAAATAGACAAATTCGTAAGTGTTGCACACACACACACACACAAAACTGTGTTTGTAACACAAGTTTGTAACTGTGCACTCTTAAACTGGGTTTCTAGGAACATACAATCGACTCTCAATATTTTTACTCTACTGAGAATTGTCTCAGCGGTATCCATTTTAAGTTTTATCATCTTAAGTTGAACGATATATTTATAGTAAATTTTTAAATACATCATAAATTGACCAATTCACAAGTTAAGCACACACACACACACTAACAAACCAAACTTGGTCTGTTTGCGCTCTCGCATTAGGATTCTTGGAACATTCCGCCTACTGTAAATATTTGTACTCTACTGAGTATTGTCTCAGCAGTATCCGTTTCAATTTTCATTTTCATAAGTAGAACAGTTTCTTACAATAAATCCGATCTAACATATCTCCCGAATACCTTAAATAGAATGTCTTTATTTGGTCTGTACGTTGTCTGAATCAGTCATGAAGCAGACCGCGAGAAGATGTGTCACTCTCTGGGTTGGGTAGATTGAGTACTATGCACACACATTGCGAGCAAGCCTAAAAGGGCGCATTGAACGATGTGCGACAAACGATGCACTAGGAGACGTTCGCGGGGACATTTCCATGCACTATTTACTCAATCCGATGATGCCATTCTACTGACCACTTCTATTTGAGGTAGTGTGGTAGTTTGTCTTTACCTCCACAGCATCCTTTAACACATCAGTCAGGCAGTGTAATTGATCCCCCCGGTGGATGGTCATGCTCCATTTGGGGCGAGTGAGGTGAGTGAAGTGAGTGAGCTCCCAGTGAGGAAGGATGCGAGAGAGAAAGGGAAAGAGAAAGAAATAGAATGGTCAAACAGAGATAGAAAGGAACAACGAAAGGAGAAGAGATGGGCAATTGAATTGGATTGAAGTGAGAGTGAGAGAGATGCACTGAAGGGATTGGGAGAGCGGAGGAGATTTAGTCACAGGCAAACCAACCAGCCGCTATATATTTTGTGGCACACCAAAATCGTGAGATGCGAAAGAGTGAACGAAGCCAGACAAAAACTAATGACAAACAAAAACGTTCTAGTAACATTTGAATATAAATCAATTCAAGTATATTCGAGAGATATGCCCGAACAGATTTAGGAAAGGAGAGAAAAGTAGTGACTTTTTAGTGGCAACAATTCGATCCACTTTACCTAACAATGCATTATAATGTCGGGTCATTGGCACCAGCCGAGCGCGCGTCCTTTGCCAAACATATTCGCGTAGACGGTTCATATTGCGCACATTCTCCTCTGTACGATTGTGTCTCGCTGTAGGCTTGCACTTTGGGTGTGGTGTCTGTATGTGCACAAGTACGCTGTGGACGCTCTACTACTACGAGTACCAACCAACTTGTGCTCCTACGCTAAAACTCCTGTGCTCAACGTTGTCTGTCCAGTCAGTTGCAGTTTGGCTCTCTTCTCGTCTCTACCCGATCGTTTTTTGTCCCAACTCAGAATTCGCTTTTGTTCTAACCGAGTGCGTGTGTGTCACCGTTGTGAGTGCACCAAATTCATCCCGTGTCCGATCAATCAATTGACTCATCACTTCATCGCCTACTTGACTGCTTTTGTTGTGTGCATCGTTACTTCTCGATCCTTTCGTCAATCGTGATTGTGTGTCACCTTGTCTTCTCCCGTGAACAAAAATGGCACTCAACACCTTACCAGCAGTGCCACTTCGGATTATTTTCGAACGGATTCCTTTGTCTGAGATTATCCGTAACCTCGGTAGGGTTTGCAGCTCAATAAGAATAGCTCAACGTAATCAACTAGGAGTTCATAATATTCTGATGCTTTATGATGAAACTCCCGAGCAGTTGGAAAATATTGCCATAAGGGACATACCCTACAATCAAGACATCGTCAATGTTTTACGTGACGATGGAATGCCATGGGCTCAAGTTCCATCACGCGAACAGTTAGAGTTCAATTCTTATCGTGTTCCACGCGGTGTTGCTGGCTTTGTTGAGTTGCCCATAATGCGTTTGATGCCCAACATTACACATCTCAGCTTGGTTCAAGTGTATTTCAATGGCTTCTTTGCCTCTGTGTCTCGTTTGCTCGATAATTATTCTGGCACATTGATTTCGTTGAAACTTTATTTCGCCGATCAGGGTGCTCGTTATGCACAGGGAGATGTGAATGCTCTCATAAATTCAATCAATCGACTGGCTTTACTCGAACATCTCTCATTGTTTGTCATGGCTCGTCGCATGCAAAATATTCCCGAATTGACGATTCTCAACCGCTTGCACTCGTTTACAACTGCTGGCTTAAATCCTGGTGTGTTGGACATTTTACTTGAGCAACACGCAAACGATCGAGTTCGACTTGATTGTGATGTTAGGTTTGAGTTGGGTGTTCTGTTGGGAGGATTGCGCCACTTGGCTAGACAATTTGTTCGAGTCCGTATCCAAGACTCTTTCGTCGATAGAGTCAATGACAATTTGGGACACTTCTGTGCTCAGTACACATCGTTGGTCAGTCTGTCGGTTCAACTGCAGTCGATGTCAATGATCATGTTGGCTGGCTATTTGTCACGATTGCCAAACCTGGTCCAACTCACAGTCAGAGTGCTCGAAGTACCTATGGACACAGACCCACTGCCCAGGATTGTCCCAGTTCCCTCAGTCCGCTATATCTACCTGGAACTCCATTCTGTGTCTCATACAGATACAGAACGACTTCGCTTCGCACAACTTTATCCCAACCTCCAAGTACTGAGATTTGACTACTGCGCTCGCGAGTGCCAAGCTTGCCCAATTTTAGCAATTGATTTTGCAGGTACCCATACTAGACCTTTAGATTTTTTACGTATGATTCAGCCCGACCTGTTTGATCGCGTAATTGCTTGTAAGCAATTGGCTCGAATTCCATTTGGACAATGTGCCCACTTGCATACCGTGCATGAAAATGCTTAAGTCCCCTATCTCTTATGCATTGCTCATAATCCTCTATTCTTGGGGCCTAATCTTCAATATATTGCCCATTTAATACTATTTATCATGCTTTGCCTATTATATTTTAACCATAATCCACTACACATTATACCTTATCTGTATATCCTAAATAAAACTGTCCTAATAACCACTTTGATCTATATCTACCGGGCTTTCCGAACGTCTTCTACGAACGCACCAGATGGCTTATCTTCTTAGCCATCTCGGTCCTGGAGATATCACGCCATTTCCATTTTCAAATCAACCGGGAACCAAAAGGACACACACGGACAAACGCACACAAAGACATGCCGAAGCCCGCGCCCAAGGACCAATAGTTTAAAAGGAATATTAAACTTTATATATATGTCAATTAAACTAGTCAAACCATGATATTCACTTTGTTCATAGTATTCTTTGTAAACCCAAAACTCATAAATTTATCCATTTACATGATCTGTATTCATCTTTAACCAAAACTAACTGATTTGTACAAACTTGCATTTTGGATCAAATAAAATAAAATAGTGTTTAATAAAAATTTAATTTCTCTGGTCGAGAGTTTTTTTTCAACAGTGTTCGTTTCAATATTCATTTTCTTAAGTGGAATGGTCTTATACAGTAAGTATAATTGCATCATGTAAGTACATTTTTACAAGCTCATGAGTGTAGCATACACACACACACACACACACACACACACACACACACACACACACACACACACACACACACACACACACACACACACACACACACACACACACACACACACACACACACACACAAAATGAGTTTGTTTGCACTCGTAAATTGGATTTTTTGAACATAAAATCTACTCTCAATAGTTTTCTTCTATCGAATATTGTTTCAGCAGTTAAAAACAACACAGAAGTGGTGTAATGATGGAATAAATTATCACACTTTATATATTTTTAATCAATCTAAACAAATTTTAGGTTTATTAATTTATATTTGAATTCAACAATATTTCTGTATTATATATTTGTTAGTAATAATAAAATATATTATTTATCACCTTCCCTCTAATTATTATATTAGTGTTCGTATTCTGTTTTGAATCATCAAGACCAGCATGATGAAAAATCGATTCAAACCGATTTAAGCACCACCAACACAAACAGATTCAGACTGGCGTTTTTCCACTTTCACTTGAAATGGAATCGGACTTATGTTGAGCTTGTACGGAATGAATTCCATTGGGCAGGGTGTTTCCTCGGTGGCCACGAAACGGTACTCCTTAAAGATGTGGGCCAAGCACAGTTTGATGGTCTGGTAGGCGGATCGCATGCCCAAACACTTGCGCGGACCCTCACCAAAGGGCATGTAACTGTAGGGCACCAGTAGGTGCTTGTTCTCGGGCATGAATCGATCCGGATTGAACTGATGGGCATTGGGAAAGAGATCCTCACGATAGTGCAGCGCAATCAGTGGCACCTCAATCAGCTGATCCTTGTGCAGCACAATCTTGTCAGTCAGCTGATACTCTGGTACAGCAAGTCGTCGTTCGACCCGCTTCAATGGTGGATACTTGCGTAAGGTCTCCTTCACCACTGCATCCAAATATGTGGCCTGATTCTGTACAATGTCGTAATACTCCTCGGAGTAGTCCTTCACACCAGTCAGCGCCCGATTCAGTTCGGCATTGAGTCTCGACTGAATGTCCGGATTGATAGACATTTCGTAGATTGCGTAATTGATGGTAAGTGCAGTGGTTTCGTAACCAGCCAAAAAGAAAATGAAACCCATAGTTGTGATCTGGTTGTCGGTAAATGTTGCCTTAGTCTTGATTGATGTTTTCTCTTTTGGTTCCAACTCGTTTGAATCTTTCAAATCCTCATAAATGTGAGCATTTTTGAGCATAAAATGAATCAAATCAATCGACTTTTCACCAGTGTCACCCTTGCCCTCCTTTCGTTGACGTAGAACTTCCTCCAAAAAGCTGATCACATAGTCGTATCGATCATCCTTGAAGAAGTGCTTCACCCGAGTGAATCGATTCACCCACTTGGGCATAGTCAAGTATGAAATCAGATTAAATAGCCGAGTATCGAGAATAGTCAGTGCAGCATGAACCAGTCCACTGTCTCGGCCACGGTAGTTGAGTTCAATTTTAGTACCAAAAACCGATGCCGCAATCACATCAACCGTAAAACCAATAGCCGCAACTCTTGGATTCATACCCTCACCCTTCTCGGCAACGTTGGACAGGAAGTTTGAAAAGTTCGCCACACATTGTTCAATTGGTTGAATCTTGCCGCGCATTTTGGTGGAGGTGAACATTTGTCTCGCCAGGGCTCGGGACTGCTTCCACTCGACCGTTTCAGCGAAAAAGATGTTAATGTCCAGAATGTCGTTGTACACGGGGAGGATTTGTCTATTAGGCCACAGAGTGAAGTCCTTCACGAAAATCTTTTTGATCAGCTCGGGCTCAATTACGGTCAGGATTGGCTTCGGTCCCAAGTAGTAGCCATACACATTGCCATGCTTCTTCATCAGATCAATTTCGGCATCTCTCGGGTCTCGACCATACAGCTGCAGAGCATTGCCAACGTTGTACAGAGAGGGCTCAGGACCGGACACACCTTTCCCAGACCAGAAGGAGAAAGTCCGACGGATAAAACTAAAACAAAAAATCAAATAGTCAGTAATTTTAAAACATTTTAACAATTCTAAAAAACTTACAAATAGATGGCAAATGGAAAAATTGCCAAAATGTGAACTAGAACCAGAGCAGTAGAAATGGAAATCATTTTTGAGTTTGATGGTTAGTTTTCAGTTTTGATTGCTTTGCAATGAAAGACTTTCAAGTTGAGTATGAATAAATTATGGCCAACCAGCCATCCTTATATAGGTGGTATTGTTTTATTCTTACTTCCACATGTTTTTTTTGTTATGTGTTACAATGTAACAAATATTTTCAATTTTACTCGATAGATAATAGACAATGAATAATAACAAATGTCTCCTCATTTGTGTGTCTATGAAGTAATAGTAGTATAAAATAGAGTAAATGTAGAAATTAGTCTATTAAAGCCTAAAAGATGCGAATTAGTTAAAATCTGTCTAGACATTAAATGTATTACGTAGGTAAGTGTATAGGTTTTTGTGTATTTGCTGTTTGTGATTTCATGTTTCCGTTTGGGTACAAAGGATCCTAAAAGTAGACTTAAATATGTAATATTATTTGTTTTTTTTGTTGTTGCATGAAAATATGTCAACATGTTGTTGTCATTCGTAATATGTTAAAATATTTGTGATATAATATATGTTATATCGCTAATGTCATAATATTTTTTAGAAAATTTTTTATTCATGCACATTAATTAATCGAATCCTGTTGTCCCATTCGAGGATTCTTCTTAACCATAAATTTAGATATAAAATCTATTAATTCAAATTCAAATAATAATCAATGCATATGATACGTTTGGGATTTAATCTAATAAAATAAATTCCTTTAAGACAATTTTTTGAATTGAATCTAGCTATTTAGATATATTGTTTTTTGGCTAAAGAAGTAACTTTGACCACGTGATAAAGAAAAAAGACATTTTTGACGCACTCTCCATACATGTGATCAGGTCGTGGATCACGACTCGTGATCAAAGAACAGAACCCCCTCAAAGATTTTACCTTGTGACCAGGTAATAAACCTCCACCGCAAAGTATGCGGTTGAATTCAATTCAATGGGAATCCCATTGTTACGCCAATTTACTAAATAAATTCTTACTCAAATGTACCATTTATTTGGGTTGAATTCAGAAGGCCTATTAGGAGATTATTTCTGGTTACCAATTAGGTGATATGCACTATCTGGTTCAGGTTTGGATTTGCCAAACACTTGACGAGAGAGGATTACTCTATTGAACTATAATCCCATTTTAAAATTATATAAATGATTTTTTGGGCGAATAATCACAATTTTAATCAAAATTGTCTGAATTGTTAAGATAAAATCAAAAATTCTGGTTTTAATAAATTTTTTTAATTTTGATTTTGTCAATATTTAAATACAAACAATTATTATTATATTTTATTTTTATTATATAAATTGTTGGAATAACTTAAAAAATTCAAAACTTAAATTTTTACTATATTTAATTAAACCGCACTCACAGGATGCATGATAACTTTCTTATGCTTTTCTCGTAATAAACATTACGTCTTCTTGTCTTTCATATATTTGTTTCTTTTTCGTTCAGGCGTACATTTGTTCACCTTTTGTTTTTGTTATGTCAAGTTTAGATAAAAAGTTCTAATTTTGTCCATCCAATGTTACAATGTATATGTTTTATACGACAATGACGCATGTGATTGCATATTAACCGTTATTCAAAATCAAAATGTATAATCAATGCACCGTTACACACGGGCACAGTTACGTATTATTATAAGTTAGTAACATGTTTGTGTTGATTGTTTAGTGAGTTAAGGCTGGAAGATTTTTCTTTTTGTTCAAATTTAACTTTGTCTACTTTGTGGAAAACATAAAGTTCCATTTGGTAGACTTTTGCTTATCAAATCTATTTTTATAGTAAAAAGATGTTTATTCTTGTTTTACATATCAGAAAAAAATGATAACAAAATTAATTATAATAGATTTCATATATTCAATCATTAAATCCCACGTAGGTGTTCGAAAAATTAAAAATTTGATTTTTAGACAAATTATTACTTTTTGAACACTTATGGTTTCTCTAAGTTGGCTGTATGTTATTTAAAAATATCCGGCTGGGTACATCGAAACTCCCAAACAACACTTTTCTGGTTACGTGACTGACCAAGGCAAACATATTGATAATAATGTTTTTTATTTTTTGGTTGCATTGCATATGTCAACATGTTATTGTCTAGTCGTACAATGTTGTTACAATGTCACAGTATTTTGAACAGATATGATAGATTGTTGAGAATAACAACTATCGCCTCATTTTACGACTGCACCAAAGTAGAGTAAATGAGAGTATAAAGTCTATTATTAGACAGTGAAACCGCAAATTGATGTAAATTAGTTTAAAACTGTCTAGTCAAAACAACTTTGTTTACCGTTAAACGATGTACATGTTTGTGGTGAGAATAATCACAGGTGTACTCTATGTGAACTTACATATCTACTCATAATATTAATAATATATTTAAAATTCAATTTTGCCTTGAAATAAACAAAATTTTAACTTTCAAATTATAAAACGTACATTTTTAATAATTTACAATTTGCAATTTTCATCAAATGGGGATTGAAATCGCAGTTCAAATAGAGATTCTCAGTACAATTATGGAATTAAATCGAATTTAAAAATTAAATTTAGAATTTCAGTACAAAGATTGCATGGATTAAATTTGACTGCCCTATTAGGGATTATTTCCGGTATTTTGTAAGGAGTAATATAATATCTAATTCAGGCCAAAGTTTCGCTGATTCCAACTCGGAAAGTGGAAAGCTTTCTCATTAGAACATGAACAATTTCCATAATTATATAATTGAATTTTATTATTTACACGAGAACTTATATTTTTGATATGCTATAGTCATTAAGACATTTTAAAAGATTTAGATTCTTCAAGTAATTTTGCGACTTTTGTTTATTTAGATATTTTTGTTTGAAATTATCTTATTAATTAATTTATAATATTTTATTGCTAGAATTATTCGTATTATTAATATAATATTTATATATTTAGAGTCTAATTTATGATGGTAATAGAATTAAAACTATACAATTATTAAAAATAATTTTAATATTTTTTGTAATTTTAAAAACAAATAATTAATTAATTAAATATTTAAATTATTACCGTACTATACTCGACTGAAAGGACAGTTTGTATATTAATTTACTGATGACTAAGTATAATGTATTACAATTGTTTTCCTTAATTTGTATCTATTAATCGTACTAGCGTACATTTGTTCGCCTTGGATGTTACCAAAATAAACTCATTCAAAACAAAGTTTGGAATAAGTTCGCATTTTGTCGATCGTCAATGTTATACAATGTATATGTTTGTGTAAGTAATGACGCATGTGGTTATAATTTAAAATTAATTAAATATGTAGACTCTCTCCACAGATTTATAAATTATAATAATATTACAAAAGACATTATTATTAATTTAAAGTTGTGTTAAGGGAGAACAGTCTCTATCGATATAATCTAACTTTGTCTCGCTAATGGAAAACAATAATTGATCATTATTTTGAAATTTAATAAAATATTTAAAATATTACATTTAAAAATTACTAACAATAAAATTTAAATAAAATTTAAAATTTATATGTATATTAGTAAATATATTTAAAATCAAATTATACATTTATAAATCAAATGTATTAATTATATTAAATCATAATATTAAAATACAAAAATTTAATTTATTGAAAGACGTAATCTAGTTCAAAAATATTCGACCAAAAGTTGGAGTTCAAACCAATGCACCACAAACAAGACAGACGTGTAATGCAAGAGAAAAACAGACAAAATGGCAAAAATGTGATGTCACACGAGCAAAATGTGAGCTGTGGTGCAGTGGTTAGAAAGGGCGACCACTCAAACTCGAGTTGAAAATGCGGTGGCTCGAAACGTAGAGTTAACATTATTTTATTTTATTTTTTATTTTGCTTTAAAATATGTATTTAAAATCATTAATGTTTTAAATTTTTTTTAATATATAGCAATTAATTATGTTCAATAAAAAATTGTTTATTTGATTCAATTATTTTTAAAAATAATTTATGTGTGCTTTTCTGTTCTGCATCAGCTCCTGCGCAGAAAGGGGTGAGACTGTCGTACGATTCGATCGATATTTTAGCACAAATTGAGAGGAACTTATTAAACAGATTTTGTGTGCCAAAATATCGATCGAAACCTGCAAAGCACATATTAGTTAATGTTAATGTTGTTTCAAAACTACATCATCATTTAACACGAAAACGCGACAACGTAACGCACATGCACAAACCGAGTTGAGTAAAGGGACAGAATGTGCCAAAATATCGATCCACCTTTACCACAATGTGCCACCACTATCACACCAAACACTCGGCAGAAAAGTAGGAACCAGTATCTTTCAATACCCCAAAGTGGCTATATAATCAAAATTACTTTTAATCTAATCAAAGTTAGTTATTAAGTTTAATTGAAAATTAAAACAGAAATTCTCTTTCATGAGTAAATTAATGAAACAAATTGCGCGACAAATTTTTAATTGGACTCTCAAAAATAAGTCGCAGTTTCGCTGGTCGGCAATCAACAAAAGTATCTCAGCATTGAATTTGAATTTGACTTCGCTTCGGAACTTTTTGAACTTGCAGGCTATATAATGGAACTTGGTGTGTGCGTGTGTGTTGGCTCTCTCTCTCTCTATCTCTCTCTCCTTTTCTCTCTCTCTCTCTCTCTCTCTCTCTCTCTCTCTCTCTCTCTCTCTCTCTCTCATGTTTCGGGTTGCACTCATGACTCGAGTTTGCCCAGAGAAAGACAATAGTCACGTTTGCCTCTACACTTGAATTTAAATTGTGTTCTGTTAATTAATTTTAGTGCATTTAAAATTGTTCTCTTAATTAAATTCTGTCTTGTTCAATTGAATTTGGGTTGTTGTGTGATTTCAATTGAAAAGACGCTTGCGCCAAACTGAGAAATAACACGGCATCGGGCTTACTCGCACAAGCACACAAGCACACACATTACATTGCAATGCACATTACTTTCTGTTGTACAGCTTGCGAGTTGACTGCGCAAACAGAGATCGGCTATGTGCGAGTACATTTTCCAAATCTGTGTGGTGCGGTGCACAGCTGTCTACAGCAAATGTGTACACTATTGAGTGGCACAAACGATTTTTTGGTTAACATTGGGAATTCGAGATTTTATAACTTGGTTTAGACGGTGACACCGGTCAGATATGTCTAATATTTGGGCAATATTTAGTACAAAATTGGCAAGCGGCAAACATATATTAAACTTGAAATTGAATTAGAAGCTCGATTAGTTTGAATGGCCAACACCAGGCAGCGCCACGAGCGCCGTTAATTTTATTAACAAGCAGGCAACACAGCCCTCGCATCATCATCTTCTCTCTTCTCAAATGTGCAAATCAATTTCAGAAAGCTCATAAATCTTTGGCTTATCGTCTCATCTAGATCTCACAAACTACTTATCTACACTCGGTTTCTTCTAAACTTGTCACAAAATCGTATTTTCTCTAGTAATCTCATCTTTACTTTCTCCCCTGTGCGTGGTGTGGCGCACCGCACTTCAAGTCATGCATGTGCAGTAATTGAGTGAATCATACGAATTTTTTGGCAAAAGGCCAAAGGCCAAAGGCAAAAGGCAAAAGGCAAAAGGCAAAAGGCAAAAGGCAAAAGGCAAAAGGCAAAAGGCAAATTCACAATTATACAGAGTTCGATGTCATGCTAAAGAAGAAGAAAAGGAAAGCGTGTTGTAAACAAATAATAGTAGTGCAATTATATTACTCTAAGTGATTGTGATCGTTTAGAGTCGTGGTACTGTCCAACATGTCGGTCGTACAACTACATCTCAATTGATGAGTCCTGTAGATCGAGCTTCTGTGTTTGCAATATTGAGTCGAGTAAACATCCTTTCGGTAAAGTGGACTGGCATGGCCGATCTAGAAAATGGACAAACAAAGTACACGATAAGGTAAATTGCATTCATACATGTGGACACATACCCGAACCACAACAAACAGAAACACGAGATTGAATCGACCCACCCAAGTAACTGCATCAAACGTATACACGTAAACGCATGTGGACCGAGCAGATAAACACCAAGCAACGGACCACTCCCCGCCAATCTAGCATCAAGTCATCTTTGATCTGTATACCAAAAAGAAATATGCATTTTTTGATTTGATCTATGAGCACAAACAAACACAAACACACACACACTCAAACATCCAAATTTTTGATTCAATTCAATGATTTAACTCAATAATACTCTCTGTCTGTTGTTGCGTTATTGTTGTAGTGCATCTATATCGTTTTAATCTTAATATTATTACATTAAATTTTTGTTGTAACTCGTCGAGATTTGTTGTGTCGTAATATCAATTCGATTGAAGGCACACACTGAGGAGGCATCACCAGTGAACCAGTTAATTGGCCATTTGAGAATGACCATACACCCCGCTCGCTGACAATTCGATTTGTTTGTACAAATATAAAAAGTGAGTTAGTAAAAGCAAAAATGATAATGTTAATTAAATCTTTATTATAATAAATGGTAAAAACAATACAAAAATATATAATACAAAGTATAATATACAAAATTCCATTTCAGGTTGAGAAGATTACTTCGTGATCCATCATTGTGGTCATTGTTATAATAGTCCGTCCATCCACGACGCTTCTAGGACTTGGATACCACTTGTAGGCCTTTTTAAGATATATTCCCGCCGATAACTGGCGTATATAATCAAACGCAAAGGTGGCCGTCGGTATTGTCAGTTTGCCCACATTGCTAGGTGAGACTGCTCTGGTACAAAGCGGTCCAGTAATTGCCAAGGTGAGGGTGAAGGCAGTTGCTGTTGCGATGAGCAGGGTTTGTATGTGTGGGACAACCCTGGTAAAAGCCGTCAAGAAATTGCCAAGGTGAGGGTGAAGGCAGTTGCTGTTGCGACGAGCAGGGTTTGTATGTGTGGGACAACCCTGGTACAAAGCAGTCAAGGAATTGCCAAGGTGAGGGTGAAGGCAGTTGCTGTTGCGACGAGCAGGGTTTGTATGTGTGGGACAACCCTGGTACAAAGCAGTCAAGGAATTGCCAAGGTGAGGGTGAAGGCAGTTGCTGTTGCGACGAGCAGGGTTTGTATGTGTGGGACAACCCTGGTACAAAGCAGTCAAGGAATTGCCAAGGTGAGGGTGAAGGCAGTTGCTGTTGCGACGAGCAGGGTTTGTATGTGTGGGACAACCCTGGTACAAAGCAGTCAAGGAATTGCCAAGGTGAGGGTGAAGGCAGTTGCTGTTGCGACGAGCAGGGTTTGTATGTGTGGGACAACCCTGGTACAAAGCAGTCAAGGAATTGCCAAGGTGAGGGTGAAGGCAGTTGCTGTTGCGACGAGCAGGGTTTGTATGTGTGGGACAACCCTGGTACAAAGCGGTCCAGTAATTGCCAAGGTGAGGGTGAAGGCAGTTGCTGTTGCGATGAGCAGGGTTTGTATGTGTGGGACAACCCTGGTAAAAGCCGTCAAGAAATTGCCAAGGTGAGGGTGAAGGCAGTTGCTGTTGCGACGAGCAGGGTTTGTATGTGTGGGACAACCCCGGTACAAAGCAGTCAAGAAATTGCCAAGGTGAGGGTGAAGGCAGTTGCTGTTGCGACGAGCAGTTTTTGTATGTGTGGGACAACCCCGGTACAAAGCAGTCAAGAAATTGCCAAGGAGACAAGTGGCATTCACGATATTCCGGTTAGTCGGACTTTAGCCAGGAGACAAGTTGCAGTCACGAGATTAAGTTTCTCGCAATTGAGCCACAAACCCTGTGCTCCAGCCGCTAATTAGCCTTTAATTAACGGTCACTGGTTGACTGTCATTTGGACGTTCATTATCATTGGCACAAATACCAACAGACACTGACAAACTCGAACTAGAGCTATTGCTGACGGACTGGTCAGTGTCGGTCGCAAGTGAGTCACAAAACAGAAGCCTAGTGCTTCGGCTGCTTCTTTAACCTTATCGATGGTCGCTGGTTGACTGTCATTTGGACGTTCAATATCATTGGCACTAATACCAACAGTAACTGACAAACTCGAAGCCTAGTGCCTCGGCAGCTACTTTGACCTTATCGATGGTCGCTGGTTGACTGTCATTTGGACGTTCATTATCATTGGCACTAATACCAACAGTAACTGACAAACTCGAAGCCTAGTGCTTCGGCTGCTTCTTTGACCTTATCGATGGTCGCTGGTTGACTGTCATTTGGACGTTCATTATCATTGGCACTAATACCAACAGTAACTGACAAACTCGAAGCCTAGTGCTTCGGCTGCTTCTTTGACCTTATCGATGGTCGCTGGTTGACTGTCATTTGGACGTTCATTATCATTGGCACTAATACCAACAGTAACTGACAAACTCGAAGCCTAGTGCTTCGGCTGCTTCTTTGACCTTATCGATGGTCGCTGGTTGACTGTCATTTGGACGTTCATTATCATTGGCACTAATACCAACAGTAACTGACAAACTCGAAGCCTAGTGCTTCGGCTGCTTCTTTGACCTTATCGATGGTCGCTGGTTGACTGTCATTTGGACGTTCATTATCATTGGCACTAATACCAACAGTAACTGACAAACTCGAAGCCTAGTGCTTCGGCTGCTTCTTTGACCTTATCGATGGTCGCTGGTTGACTGTCATTTGGACGTTCATTATCATTGGCACTAATACCAACAGTAACTGACAAACTTAAAGCCTAGTGCTTCGGCTGCTTCTTTGACCTTATCGATGGTCGCTGGTTGACTGTCATTTGGACGTTCATTATCATTGGCACTAATACCAACAGTAACTGACAAACTCGAAGCCTAGTGCTTCGGCTGCTTCTTTGACCTTATCGATGGTCGCTGGTTGACTGTCATTTGGACGTTCATTATCATTGGCACTAATACCAACAGTAACTGACAAACTCGAAGCCTAGTGCTTCGGCTGCTTCTTTGACATTGTCCACGTTCTCAGATTGACTGGTATTTTGACACAGACACTGACAAACTCGAAGCCTAGTGCCTCGGCAGCTACTTTGACATTGTCCACGTTCTCAGATTGACTGGTATTTTGACACAGACACTGACAAACTCGAAGCCTAGTGCCTCGGCAGCTACTTTGACATTGTCCACGTTCTCAGATTGACTGGTATTTTGACACAGACACTGACAAACTCGAAGCCTAGTGCCTCGGCAGCTACTTTGACATTGTCCACGTTCTCAGATTGACTGATATTTTTGACACAGACACTGACAAACTCGAAGCCTAGTGCCTCGGCAGCTACTTTGACATTGTCCACGTTCTCAGATTGACTGGTATTTTGACACAGACACTAACAAACTCGAAGCCTAGTGCCTCGGCAGCTACTTTGACATTGTCCACGTTCTCAGATTGACTGGTATTTTGACACAGACACTGACAAACTCGAAGCCTAGTGCCTCGGCAGCTACTTTGACATTGTCCACCTTCTCAGATTGACTGGTATTTTGACACAGACACTGACAAACTCGAAGCCTAGTGCTTCGGCAGCTACTTTGACATTGTCCACCTTCTCAGATTGACTGGTATTTTGACACAGACACTGACAAACTCGAAGCCTAGTGCCTCGGCAGCTACTTTGACATTGTCCACGTTCTCAGATTGACTGGTATTTTGACACAGACACTGACAAACTCGAAGCCTAGTGCCTCGGCAGCTACTTTGACATTGTCCACGTTCTCAGATTGACTGGTATTTTGACACAGACACTGACAAACTCGAAGCCTAGTGCCTCGGCAGCTACTTTGACCTTGTCCACGGTCACAGGTTGAATGGTGTTTTGACACAGACATTGACAAACTCGAAGCCTAGTGCCTCGGCAGCTACTTTGACATTGTCCACGTTCTCAGATTGACTGGTATTTTGACACAGACACTGACAAACTCGAAGCCTAGTGCCTCGGCAGCTACTTTGACCTTGTCCACGGTCACAGGTTGAATGGTGTTTTGACACAGACATTGACAAACTCGTAGACGCAGAACTAATGCTGAGGTCCAGTGCTAGCAAGTGAAGCAAAAAAAAACCGATGCATAGTGCCTCGGCAGCTACTTTGACCTTGTCGACGGTCTCTGATTGAATTAACATATGACTTTCGTCATTGGCACTACCACTCACAGACAAGGAGGTACATTCTGACATACCGAATATGGCTGACTCTAGGGTGAGAATCGGGTTGAGGCAGATTGCACTCTCGGTTCGTTGCTGTTGTTGGTCTGCTTCTTCCTCGGCGTCAATGACCAGGATGTAGAAATCGGTGATATGCCTTGATATGTTGTCGCTTGTCCCACCACTCACCACTTTAGTCTTCTGTTGTTCCTCTGGCATGGGCGAAAACTCTTCTTCTGGATGAGTGGTGGGACATGAAGACACAATCTTCCAGTCACAAGTGAGCATGAAATGGCTCGCAAGAGCTAGAAACAAAAACACATATGACGTGATGCTCCTACTCTTAGAACCCTGTCAATAATAACCTCAACCTAATCTAAGTAAACAGATAATAAGAGAATTACTTACTATTTTGGGTCCATTGGAGGTGGTGATGATGGTTGGTTGGTTGAGTCCATGAGGCCAATGTATGAAGTTGGCACAAGGTGGAACAAGTGAGGATTCTGATGAAAGTGGATATGCGAATTGGTTGGTGAGAGAAGACCAGCGAGAGAAAAAGGAAAAGTAAGGCGAGGGAAAGCGAGGTACTGTTTAGAAGGAACCAACTGGGCGAGAGAAGGCGAAGAGGAGATGAGATCGAACCAGCCCGGGAGAGAAGTAGAATAAATATGCTCTTGGTGGTGCTTGAAGTCGCTGAGGTGGATCAATGGTCGATGATGGAGTGCACGTCATGAAGATGAAGAGTCGAGAAGATCAAATTCGGTTTCCAAAGTGGAGGTTGTTCGGGAAGTTAAGTCGTTGAATTTGTTGAAGTTGGATAAGTTAAAAGAATCGAAAAGCACATCTGCACTGGGCGAAGGCAAAAACAAAATGAAAAAAACGCAAGAAAACATGCGTTCGTCTCGTTTAAAATCGAATTCTTAAATTCGAATTCTCTTATCAGTCTGTTTCGAATTGAGTGCTATTCGATCTTCTACTGCAATCGATTACTGCTGAGCGATACTATCAATGTCGTTATTTCTTTATAATACCGTACTATCGGTTATTCCAGTCGGATCTCGACAGGGCAAAGGTAATAGTAACCTCGGGGATATGAATTGAGTTGAACCAACGATAGTGGATTTTCACACATTCACCATCTTTACTAACGTAACGTAGGTCCTTGTGACTCGTGGCTTTGACCATTCGACCACTCAACCAATGACGCGTCGGACAACGATGATCAACTTTGATTATCTTCTATTCCCAGGAGATAGCTAAAATCCTGAGTTTCTCGCCTACATCGAACAAAACATCAAATCTTCTGCATTCAATGATCCTGACTTTGAATGAGATGTTCAACTTGGGTTAAATATCCCGGAAATGTTCAAAAATCAAGCCAAAATTGACATACAAACATAAACACCAAAGCATATATGTCTGAGCTTGTGCCACAACTACCACAACCTACAGATAGATTACCAATTCGAAGTGAACATAGACGCTATGAGGATATATTGAAAACATTGTTCCATATCCTACTCCCCAAATCACACATAAATGTTCACCCGGTGCACCAACACGCCAATAAACTAACTTTCACTACACAATCATATGACAAGAAGTTTCTATGCATCGCTCAGGCTACCCTATCAATAATAACCTCAATCTAATCTAAATAAACTGATAATAAGAGAATTACTAACCTCTGCCGTTCCATTGAATATGGTGATGGCTGTTTAGTAGGGTAATTGAGCTGAATAGATGAAGTTGGCACAAGGTGGAACAAATGAGTAATGTGACGAAAGTGAAAGTTGGTTAGTGAGGGGAGACCAGAGAGAAATGATGGCACCAGTCAGGCTAGGGAAAGCGAAGTGTTGTTGAGAATGGACCAACTTGGCGAGAATAGGCGGTGGGGAGATGAGATTGCACCAGCCCGGGGAGAGGGAAGTAGAAGAAAGAAGGGAGAGATCAATGCAGGACGAGAGCTGAGAAGGAATGAGCGATTTCGACCAGAATGGCTAATCGCCCATTAATTTCCTCCCTGTGTGCATCAACACGTTCAACGAACTAACTTTCTCTGTACACGTTCATATTAAATAATAGTTCCTATGCAATGCACTCTATCAATAATAGCAACCTAATCTAAGTAAACCGATAATTAGAGTACTTAAGTATTTACCTTTGAGAGTCCGTTGAAGGTGTTGATGGATGCCTGGTGTAGTCGATGAAATCTATGGATGGAGTTGGCAAGTGGAATGCCCAAAGAAAGTCAAGTAAACACGCGTGTGAGCTATTGAGACTGGTATGATGAGGGATAGTTGTGGTCGTTGATGTACACCTTGGCGAACAGGCGAACTTGGTCAACTGGGGACACGAAGCGGGTGATGTCGACACGACCAACAACAGCTTTTGGTGGTGATGGAAGTCGTCTAGGTAGATCCATGGTTGATGATGGAATGCACGACATGACGATGAGGAGTCGAGAGGATCATGTTTGGTTTCCAAATTCGAGGTTGTTCGTGAAGTAAAGAAACGAGAGACAGGTCTGCACTGGACGAAGACAAAAACTCAATGAAAGAAAAAACAAGAAAACATGTGTTCGTCTCGTTTTAAATCGAATTCTCAATTTCGAATTGTCTTATCAGTCTGTTTCGAATTCAGCATTCGTAAACGTAAATGCACTACTGATAATGTGTGCTTGTTCAAATCGAATATTCAATTGAATACTGCCATCGATTACTGCTGAGACATACTATCGATACAATAACAAAATACATTATATTCAGTTAATAAAATCGGATTTCGACCGAACAAAGGTCATAGTTGACTACGCGAATATGAACTGAGTTAATTCAACGATGTTGAATCTTCACAAATTTACTATCTTTGATGTCTCTGTAACGTAGGTGCAAGAGACTCGCAGCTTTGACCAATCGACTCCTCGACCAGTGGTGCAATCAGGCTACGATGATCAACTTTTACCCTGAATATCTTCAACTTCCAGGATATAGCTAAATGAATGAGTTTCTTGTCTACATCGATCAAAAACTCATCGGTCAGTTCACATTGACCATATAATCTGTTTGTAAGTATTTCCAAAAGTTAAAATCAAAAAAAGCATCAATGAGATTATTAATTTTATCATTTTATTATAATAAATGTAAATTATAATTACAAAAAGAATTAATACAAAATATAAAATGGAGGCACTGCCAGACAATCTTGTGAATAAGCCTTGGCTGGCATGTAATCGGACAAACTTCGGGGCCTACATTAAAACATACCAGCAATTGGTTATCCTACAGCAGACGCCGGAGGCGCCACTTCTGGATACAGTTGCCACAGAAATGAACAATGCATCGCATGTGTAGATTGCAGCCTGTGTGAGATAAGTTGGGTTTAGTTGAATTCAATGAGATACATTAATACATACCACTACTGGATGATCCTCGAGTTGGAATCGGATTCAGGCAGACAACACAATCGGATCGGATCAATCGGAATCGGTTGACTGAGTTGATCCAGCCCAAGTGGATTGCCATAAATTTACCTTGCAATTTCCGTAATACTGAAAAACATTGTTCCCAATCCTAGTCCCCTCGTCTAATGAGTGGCTAATCACTCATTTATGTTCACCTAATGTATCAATACGGTAAACTAACTCATTTTCTCTCTATACGTTCATAAGATGATGAAGTTCCTATGCTATGCCCTCTATCAATAATAGCAACCTAATCCAAGTAAATTGATAGTAACAAAAGTACTTACCTGTAAGTGTGAGTCCGTTGAAGGTTGATTTGTGTTGACGAAGTTGAAAGTGGTGAAACACTTGAAGAAAGTCAAGCAAACACTATTAGCATGAATCGTTGTGATTGGTATGATGAGGGATCGCTATGGTAGTTGATGTACTTCTTGGAGAACAGGCGAACTTAGTCAACTGATAGCGGGTGATGTCGACACAACCATTCACAGCTCTTGATTGTACTTGAGGTGAGGCATAGGTGGATTCATGGTCGATGATGGTTTGAGGTTGATGATTTGAGAAGAACAAGTTCTGTTTCCAAAGTACAGGTTGTTCGGGAAGTAAATTCGTTGGAGTCGGTTCAGTTAGAGAGATAGGTCAACACTGGACGAAGGCAAAAACACAATGAAAGAAAAAGCAAACACTTTTTCGTATCGTTTAAAATCGAATTTTTATATTCAAATTCTCTAATCAGTCAGTTTCAAGTGGACAATTGTGTGCATGCTTAAATGTGATTACACTACTGATAAAGTGTTCTGATTCGAATTGAATGTTATTCGATCTTCTACTGCCATCAATTACTGCTGAGCGATACTATCGATGTTGGTATTTCAACAAAATACCGCACTATCTGTCATTCCATTCGGATTTCGACCGAACAAAAGTAATTGTTGACCTCGGGCACTGGATTGATCCAACCATAGTGGATTATCACAAATTTGCCATTCTTGCTATCTCCGTAAAGGTAGGTCCTAGAGACACAGGGCATTCGACTCTTCGGCCAATGACGCATCAGACTTCAATTATCAACTTTGACACCGAATATATTCTATTTCTAGGAGATAGCTAATATCATGAGTTTCATGTTTACATCTATCAATTGCTCAAATTGAAAGGAGAAAAGACAAGCCTGTGCGAAAGAAGCCTAAGGAGAAAGGAGAAAGGTAACAACAACAAAACACAAATCCACTTCAATTTCTTGCAAAGTCACTCGACGACGAGGCTGCTTGGATGGGCCACCGGGAGCAAGAGTTCTCTCGCATTTGTTAGTGGCAAGACAGGCACGCTCTACCAGAGAGTAATCAGATACCATCACAAGTTCGACCTCAACACCAAATGCAAGATATTATGTCAATTCCTTCTCCAACAAGACCAGTCACTACCAGCAACCAGACATACAGACCAGTCTGGCGATCCAGAGTTTGACCAACCAGCCTATGTAGGCAACTGTTATTCAGCGACACTAGATGGTCAAGGCCGATCTACAACCACTCCTCGACCAGAAGAATCAAAACTGGAACCGCCTAAACTCGAGGTCTTCACACAGACGTATGACAGAACAGGACAAGACCGAGAACACCAGCACAGAAGCAGAACAGCGACTACAACGATGACAAGGAGACACGAACCTATTCATACAAGCACTGGATGATCCGAGAATTGGAGTCGGATTCAGGCAGACAACACAATCGGGTGCTTGTGTGCTTCTTCATTTTGTTTGGTGGTGAACAAATTCATCTTTACAACCATCAGTTTATCACTGGAACAGTACTTAGGAGACTTGGGTGTGTGACAAAGTCCGTTCGGCCTGTCCTTACCGCACTAGACCGATCGGCCGGTCTCTCTCTCTCTCTCTCTCTCTCTCTCTCTCTCTCTCTCTCTCTCTCTCTCTCTCTCTCTCTCTCTCTCTCTCTCTCTCTCTCTCTCTCTCTCTCTCTCTCTCTCTCGAGCAAAGATCTTACCTGATTGTCCGATAATGCCCGAATAAATTGTCAACGAGTATGATTCGATGAGGTGTGCATTATTACGAGTTACATTCGAAATGCACAGAAGAACCATCACTCAATAGAGGTTATCATTCTCATTCTACAAAACTGATGATTGCGTATAATTTAATCAACGTATTTGAATTTATTTTTTTATTTATTGGTTTGCATTACATATTTGATCAAAAATAGACAAAAAGTGAACTAATAATAATGTGATGATGATGATGACAACTGCAATTGTGGACATGGTGACAAACTGTATTTGCATTGAACTGGTGATGCAATGAGACTCTCCTGTCGCCTTAGTTGTGCTATCGTTGTAAATTAAAAAACTCTATTCATTATACTGCCCATTCGAGGCCAGGTTTGATCGAAAGTAATCTTTAGGTGTGCCTCGTCCTTGATGTTTCTCAATCCTGTCTTAATTTTTGTTTCAAACTGTTGTTTTCGATATTCTAGACATGGCAATTTTGGCCATCCATAGCTGCCAATGGTGAGCTCTTGAAGATTGGGAAATTTGATAGTAACAAATCTAACAAAATTCTCTTCAAAACCCTCGGGAACAAGGTCACGTTCAAGGTTCTGACGTCCGAGGGTCAACTTTGTAATGTTGAACGCAATGTTGGGAGCTTCTTGGTATGCATCGAAATGCATATTAAAAAGCGTTAAATCAGAGACAGTTTCGTGTCGGCAAATCCAATTCAAGTGTTCGTTGGTAAATATAGTCTGAAAAGGAATGAAACATATTGTGTCAAAAGGTGTACTCTGGGTTTAAAGTTATGTTACACACTAGGATAACACTTACCAAATGATAAGAATATAATCCTAATTTCTTCAGTTGGGGACAGCGGTGCACAATGCTGGCCACAGACACACCTCTAGGTATGTTGACAAGTTGAAGTCGTTCCAAATGTGTAAAAAGTGGAATGCAATTGCCCAAATCAACTAGATTAACTACGTCCGAATATGAAAATGATAAACTTTTCAATTGGCTAGTCCTTTGAAGTTGGACTGTCCCTTGCTGTATGTCTGGTTGCTGTTGGGCATTCGGTTCGCCGATTCCCACATTAGCAAGAATTTGCTTCAATTGGATGCAATTCTTATCTGGGTATATGTGCATAGAGAAATGCTCCAATGAACGAAGCATTTGCAAAAAAGCTTCATCAAGACTGTGCCTCAGGTAATAATGCGTTGCTAAATCAAATCTCTTAAATGTACGGCCGGTCTGTCCCACAGATCTACAAATTCCATCCAAAGCATCATTGAATATATGCACGTAAGGAAAGAGTAAGCTGAACGAATTCACATTGGTAAACTTATTGAATAATTCAATTAGAAGCTGATTTTCTAAATACCGGTTGAATTCATAATAGACCACCAGCCAAGTGATGTTCGGAAAGAACTCACAAAACTGTTTAATCCAAGCTTCCGTAAAGAACAGCTGACCAACTGTCACTTTGGCCTTCTTGTAATGCTCAAGGCCGGGTTCGATCCAATGGCCATTGAATAGCATCGAAGCGTGATTTACCTGAGGCTCATATGTGTCATATTCTCGCAAACTGTATCCTTCATTAAGTGGGCCAGCACAAGCAAGTTTCAATAAACGAGTCGATCGAAAAACACTTTCAATTGTGTCTTTCCATTGACGATTAACTCGACGATTGCGAAACTGATCGTGTGTTGGGAGTCTCTTAATTATCAATTTCCATTCATTTTCTCTCAGCACGCAACGTTTCTTGGTTGGTTGTTGGACGTCTAAAGAGGATTCTTTCTCTGCTTTTGCAGATTTATCTTCAATCGGTGTTTTATTGTCTCCGTCATTTGAGAAAGCTGACAAACTAGACGAACAGTCTAATTTGATGACTTTGGTTTGCTTGGGAATTGCAGTTTCGGGTTCGTCTGCGGGCTTCTCTGATGACCCAACCTCAACGACGGCGGGTGAACTCAGAGTTTCGCCCATGCCGATGGATGAGCCACCAGGTAAATCATCCGTTTTTATTCGCTTAGCCATTTATGATGATACACAGAGTGCAACTAGAGTTTAGATACAATTCAGGTGAATAGTCGATGGTTGATTCGAAGAGAGAGAGAGAGAGAGAGAGAGAGAGAGAGAGAGAGAGAGAGAGAGAGAGAGAGAGAGAGAGAGAAAGATCACTGATGATGTTGATATGGCACTGTATGTGTGTGTGTCCAGTCTAATCCAGAGATTCACGAGAGTTTAGGTTCGTTTGAAGCGAACAGTCGATTGTTGATTCGAAGAGAGAGAGAGAGAGAGAGAGAGAGAGAGAGAGAGAGAGAGAATCACTGATGATGTTGATATGGCACTGTATGTGTGTGTGTCCAGTCTAATCCAGAGATTCACGAGAGTTTAGGTTCGTTTGAAACGAAAAGTCGATGGTTGATTCGAAGAGAGAGAGAGAGAGAGAGAGAGAGAGAGAGAGAGAGAGAGAGAGAGAGAGATCACTGATGATGTTGATATGGCACTGTATGTGTGTGTGTCCAGTCTAATCCAGAGATTCACGAGAGTTTAGGTTCGTTTGAAGCGAACAGTCGATTGTTGATTCGAAAAGAGAGAGAGAGAGAGAGAGAGAGAGAGAGAGAGATCACTGATGATGTTGATATGGCACGGTATGTGTGTGTGTCCAGTGCTAATCTAGAGATTCACGAGAGTTTAGGTTCGTTTGAAGCGAACAGTCGATGATTGATTCGAAGAGAGAGAGAGAGAGAGAGAGAGAGAGAGAGAGAGAGAGAGAGAGAGAGAGAGAGAGAGATCACTGATGATGTTGATATGGCACTGTATGTGTGTGTGTCCAGTCTAATCCAGAGATTCACGAGAGTTTAGGTTCGTTTGAAGCGAACAGTCGATTGTTGATTCGAAAAAGAGAGAGAGAGAGAGAGAGAGAGAGAGAGAGAGAGTTCACTGATGATGTTGATATGGCACTGTATGTGTGTGTGTCCAGTCTAATCCAGAGATTCACGAGAGTTTAGGTTCGTTTGAAGCGAACAGTCGATGGTTGATTCGAAGAGAGAGAGAGAGAGAGAGAGAGAGAGAGAGAGAGAGAGAGAGAGAGAGATCATCGATGATGTTGATATGGCACTGTATGTGTGTGTCCAGTACTAATCTAGAGATTCACGAGAGTTTAGGTTCGTTTGAAGCGAACAGTCGATGGTTGATTCGAAGAGAGAGAGAGAGAGAGAGAGAGAGAGAGAGAGAGAGAGAATCACTGATGATGTTGATATGGCACTGTATGTGTGTGTGTCCAGTACTAATCTAGAGATTCACGAGAGTTTAGGTTCGTTTGAAGCGAACAGTCGATGGTTGATTCGAAGAGAGAGAGAGAGAGAGAGAGAGAGAGAGAGATCACTGATGATGTTGATATGGCACTGTATGTGTGTGTGTCCAGTCTAATCCAGAGATTCACGAGAGTTTAGGTACGTTTGAAGCGAATAGTCGATGGTTGATTCGAAGAGAGAGAGAGAGAGAGAGAGAGAGAGAGAGATCATCGATGATGTTGATATGGCACTGTATGTGTGTGTCCAGTCTAATCTAGAGATTCACAAGAGTTTAGGTTCAATTAAAGCGAACAGTCGATGGTTGATTCGAAGAGAGAGAGAGAGAGAGAGAGAGATCAATGATGATCTGGATATGGCACTGTATGTGTGTGTGTGTCCAGTCTAATCTAGAGATTCACGAGAGGTTAGGTTCGTTTGAAGCGAACAGTCGATGGTTGATTCGAAGAGAGAGAGAGAGAGAGAGAGAGAGAGAGAGAGAGAGAGAGAGATCATCGATGATGTTGATATGGCACTGTATGTGTGTGTCCAGTCTAATCTAGAGATTCACAAGAGTTTAGGTTTAATTAAAGCGAACAGTCGATGGTTGATTCGAAGAGAGAGAGAGAGAGAGAGAGAGATCAATGATGATCTGGATAGGGCACTGTGTGTGTGTGTGTGTGTTAACAGCTAATTGAGAGAGTCACTTGGCTTTAGGTTCATTTGATGCAAATAATTTGTATTTGGTGCACAAGACTAGTGTTGTGTTGTGATGATGATAATGTTGATGGCGATGCTGTTGCTGTTGCTGCTGATGTCGTGACGATGGGATGAGACTTAACAAAGTATAACACGATGACGTGATGTGTCACACGTTGATGTCCTGGACACGTGTAATTGGATACCAAAGGTGAGATGAGAGGTACATGAAAAATGAAAAACAGTTGTTGCGTTGATTAGTTCGAGGGGAGAACGAAAGTGTACACCGGCGGACGGACAGCATGGGAGAAGGAGAAGAGAGTAGAAAGTCGTGCTCATTGCACACTGCAGTGGATGGATGGACGGACGCGAGCCAAAACATACCACACTACCTCTACCATACTCTGACTAATTACGCCAAATATTACACCAATGTGTTCAGAAGAAAAAAGTGGGCACAGATGAGCATTTCATAAACTGCGTTCCTAAATGCATGTGCGTTAAAATTGGGCAATCGAAAGGAGGTAGTTGTGCACTTTGTGTCGGTTGGTTAGTCACTGCATCGGATGAGAGGGCGGTGACAACACGAGTGCGCTTCGGCTTACAATCTGTCTTCTAGTGGTCGTCAGAAGTGCTCGGACGGGCATTGGCTGTGTGCTCGCTGGCTCGCGTTGAGGGCGTTCAGTAAGTTAACTGGCTTTTAGCTTAGGGTTTAGTTGGATGATTTTTTAAGTGGTTCGACTACTGGGCTTAAAGGGGAAACTAAATGAAGCCCCATAAAAAAGCTTCTCCTATTGGAGCGAAAAGAGTGAATACATTTGAATGTTTTCGTCTATTAGCAAATATCGTGCAAAGTCGTTATAACAAGGAAAGTCAAAACAGACAAAGTCGATTATCTGTCAATGCTTTATTTACTCGTGTTAATATTACATGTGATACATTGTTGTGTAAATTAAAAAAGGCAAAATAGACCAAAACAGGACGTGTCTAGTGTTTAATGTCATAATCATATTTTATATTAATTTGCGATATCATCGGTGATCTTGAATGTCAACTCTCTGCATATACTCGAACTCTTGAAAGCACCAATGAGCGAAGGTATCTTTGTCGACAAATTTCATGTTGGTATGCAAAACGAACACTTCAACTTTGGGAAACAGTCTCGCCACATTAGCCACAAATGGCCGAAAGATTGCTTCCACACTCTGATCGAGATTTTTGACATGCAAAGCATCATTAATTTTGGACCATTCTGCAAGAATATAATCGAATAAGCCATATCTACTAATCAAAATTTTGCGTATTTGAGTTGCCTGTTGACATTTGAAGATGGTTCCACAGTCAAAAATGTCCAAATTGAACAAGGCCAATGTATGCAAGTGAGCCAGCTTGGACACTGCAGTAAACATTTCGGTGCCAAAACAAATGTCAATATACCGCTTTTTACACAACCACAATTCTTCCAGTGCAGTGCAGTACTTCAAAAGAGTAAGGACTACCTGCAGATCTGCCACTTTGTAAAGTCTCAGCCAAGTGACTTGTGCCAGGGCAGGATTGCGCTCAAACATGGGCGCTACTTGTGCCACACTAAACGTCATATCCATCTCCAATTCGCGTATTGGTAGCATTCTTTTCCTAGTACGAAGGCCCCATCCTACCATTTGTAGTATTTCGTGCAAATTTACTACCGAACAACCGAGGGCGAAACTCCGCATGAATCGTGTTGTTTTGGCAATGTCCCGAAGAGCCAATCGTGGGAAAATTATCGCTGTGGCGATTTTCACGTTGAGAGCTTCCAGTGGTGCTAGATAATCCTCAATGGCACCGAAAAGTTGTCCTAGGAAATCGGGTCTTATGTTGTCACCTTTGATACGCAGAATGAGATTTTCGACTCTGGGCAGCATTGACCAAAGTTCACTATACAAGTCAAGGTCCGGTGGTGTAAAGGTAATCTTGTCGCACAAGTTCAAATACTTGATATTACGAAACAGTTTTCCAATAGACTTAATTGTGCCATAGTTCCAGTGAGTCTCACGAATGGACAGTACCTTCACTTGGTTGGGTGCAATCGTTATGCCTTTATCATTTTCATCCCAATTGAGGCGTCTTGACAGCAGTTCAGACCGGATCAGCATCTTCAATGAGTTCTCTTGCTCTTGGTCGGTTTCGTCGTCTTTCAAAACCAAAATCAGCGCCTTCACCAGGCTACAGTTGCGTTTAACTTCTTCTTCAAAGAGATGACTAACTGCGCGTAGTTGTATCTGCTTGGCCATATCGAAATTGTCCAAGAAGTTGTCAACCAGGAATCGTTGAATGTCGTAACTGTAGGGAGCGAATGCGGATGGTTTGTTTCGAGTTGATCGACGAAGTGGCGGCGGCGGCAATGGTTGAGCCTCTTCAACGTCTTCATCCAGTGGCCGTTTGTCGGCCGGTTGGGCTTCATTCGATTGATTTTGTTGATCCATTTTGGCAAATACACACACTAACTGATTGAATTTAAACTCAAATTAAATCAAAACACACAATTCGAGTTCAAAGTTATCGATGAGACGGAAGCACAATCGGCTTGGACGAACTCAACACGAAATCACTCACAAGCAGTGAGTCACTCCAGTGGACACAATGCACACACACAGTCACCAAGCCCAGTGCACTGCAGTTGACGAGTGGTCTCCGATCTGCCTGTGCTCCTCTTCTCACTCACAACAGACAGTACACACACAGTCACTCAGCACAACACTGCCATTACGACCAGCTCGAGCTCTGTTCAATTCAGCGTACACGCACAGAAGCACACACGAAACACATAAAACAGTTGAACGAAACAGATCGAATGACATTTGGTGTTAGCCTGTGTATGTGTGTCTGTGTGTGTGTGAGTGCCTGGCAATCGCCATCGGCACATGAACGTTTCACTGGAAGAGAAGAGGAGATAGAGAGCATTCGAGAGCCGAACATAAAAGCCAACGCATAGCGTGCTTCGTGTTGGTAGGGGAGATCGAGAGACAGAGTGAGAGTGAGAGAGAGAGAGAGAGAGAGAGAGAGAGAGAGAGAAGAGAGCGGCGATGATGATGATGGTGCGGTGATGGCTCGAGCACACACAGAGAGTCTCTGCCAGCGAGCGTGCGAACGTTCGAAACGAGAGAGAAATTGATGTTCGCATCAGCGACACCAAGCGGCTTCGAACAATCGGCTCGCTTGGTAGTTTCGATTAGTCGAATGTTGTGCTTCGACTATGCGAAAGTGAGTTTCGACGACTCGCGGCCGTCGAACACACCGCAAAAATACATTACACTGCATTTATATGAGTGCCTTCGCACCGCTTTCGACAAACTCTGTTGTATAGCGTTTGTGTTGTAATTGAGTTTTATTTGAGGGTGCACACATATTTAAGTATTTCTACTCATAACATATTTGGAAATTAATTTTCCACGTAAACGACTCACAATAAAAACATTATATTTACAGTTAAGATGAACATAATGATATATAATATTGTATTTGTTTAACACACATGAACATCAAAATAGACACAAAAAAACATAACAACGTATTTTTCTTAGCGCCTCTTGTGTGCATTGAAGTGGGATTAAATGGAAAAATGATAACATAATAATTTGCAACACATAATTTTTGCTCTGAATATTAAGTGAAATATAACTTTTTTTGAATAAGATTTTAAATTAAAAAGTGCACTTAGTTATTAGTGAATGAGAATTTAATTGTGTTTAATGTGTGAGTGAGAGGGATTTGGTTTTACTTTTTAAGCACCTCTCATCACTTACAAAGAGAACTAATCGGATTTAAGCTTGAACTGTCTGTTTCACTTTCAATAAGATTCGTTTGAGTTCGTAATCTTTTGCGTGTGGAATTCTTCATTTCTGTTATGATAACCACCAAATTGGATCAGATAAGGCAGAATGGTTAAATTTCAGACCATAATGAAGACAAAATTGTCTACTGATTGACTGAAATGAACAAACACACACACAACCTCATTCAGAATTTATGTTCCATTGGTGACCAGGGACAGATTGTTCTTTCTTTCTCTCTCTCTCTCTCTCTCTCTCTCTCTCTCTCTCTCTCTCTCTCTCTCTCTCTCTCTCTCTCTCTCTCTCTCTCTCTCATTGTGTTAATTTATCAAACTACTTTTGAGTTTCTCACACAATGTTTGTGATGCGTTTGTCTTGACTACTTACGTTATACTGTTTCTTTATTTATTGTTTTGCCAAATTGACGCTTCCGCTCGGTGTTTCATCTCTGTGCTATTGATCAACGGCCAATTGATCAAGTGCTGAGAGTGTTCTTAGCAATATTAGGCAGTGTAATTAAGAAAGAATTGGAACATTCATTTCATTTGACACTTTTGCTCAATGGGCTCAATTACCATTCACTACAGATAAGTACTCATACATTAGCTTTATCATTCCAAACCAATACCCAGTGCGTTTTGTCTTTTTTTGTTTCCTGTTGTCTTATTCAATTCAACTCAATGAAGTATTAGTTAACTTGCATTTGTTCCCAAAAAACCCACAAACACAAGCCCGTTTATGAATCAATATTGTTATAAAATGGGTTTATTTAATGGAGAATATATAAAAGAAAAACAGATGATTGGGACATATAATCCTCAATCACTTGAAATGAGGCTTTGGTGAAGAGACATCAAGATGATCAGAGGTGATTTCAGGTTAGAACTTGGGTGTAGGTGATGAATGTCCAGGACATCAAAGCGTAACCACCAAGAAGGAGAGGTTAACGAGGCACTAGATGATTGAGTGCTTCAGCTAGCAAGCTTAAATAGACAGAGAAACCACGTTGTGTCGAGTCATGCTTGAGATGACTATTTTCACTGTTGACTCTGTGGTGATAGCGCCTGACCATGACTAGTCGAGTGGTGAGGGAGCCACAATCTCAACAAATATATCACATGTCTTTCCCAATTAAGTTGTATTTATTAATTAATTATTGTCATATTTAGTTGATCAAATTATTTAAAAAAAACTTTATTTTTTGTCAAATAACTGCATTAAATTATAGATTGTCAGAGTATATTGCTAATTGGTGACAAGATAATATCGAATTCGAAGTTAGTAGCGGCATGGCACTTGAGAGTGAGAGAGAGAGAGAGTGAGAGACAGAGAGAGAGAGAGAGTGAGTGAGAGTGAGAGAGAGAGAGAGAGAGAGAGAGAGAGAGAGAGAGAGTGAGTGAGAGTGAGTGAGTGAGAGTGAGTGAGAGTGAGTGAAAGTGAGTGAGAGTGAGTGAGAGTGAGAGAGAGAGAGAGAGAGAGAGAGAGAGAGAGAGAGAGAGAGAGAGAGAGAGAGAACAACACTGTTCGATGGCATTCGACTGATAACAATGTAATGACCTTATACTTATCAATCATCAATACCATCGAACAGTGTCAGTGTCAAATGTTAGTCTTGACCAGATTGAAGCGTGCAACAAGCCGTTGTATTGCAATCAAACTTAATGTATTGGAAGACTCATGCATAGGAGTCTACAAAAGTCAGGTACCCTCATTATTACTCTGTTTTGTTCCATTGAGTGACATCTTCCAATGCACTGCTTTTTTATCTACTGCTTTTTTCACGTGCAAGGGTTTTAATGTGCAGACAGCAAAAAGTAAACACAACAAAAAGTAAACACAACAAAACAGTTGACTACTGATGTCCATCCAATTCTTGACCCCACTCGATGATAATCAAAGCTGTGCTCACAGATAAGGCCTAAACGGTTAATTGATTCAAAGACAATACACCGCAAAGACATTGTCTGTGAACACATTTTAATGAATCGTCAGTGTTGGTACGGTTGTACAAAGCCAACGCCAAACCGGGTGCACCAAACTCTGCTAATAAGAAACTTTAAGTGCTGGCCAATGCATTAAGCAATTCATGCCTTGATGTTATTCGTTTTTGATGGAATTGGCTCGAATCTATACGGGAATGAAAATCTGGACTTTGATCCCAATTTTCTTTTCTTTTTATGTCAATCTTGTAATGGTATGAGCAGCAATTGATTTTAATGATGCAATTACTGCTCATTACCATTCAAGATCGGACACCAAAAAACGACTTAGGTCATAATCTAAAGTCTGTCCCGTACCTTTGTCATAGGTCAAGTATGATGATGATGTAGAATATGAGGTCAGTAACAATGATGGATCTCGATGGTCAACGATGACGATCACTACCTTTGATTACTACACGTCATTTTTCGTGTTTGTTCCGATATCTTTAAAGACCCAACAAATTATAACACAAATTAGCTTTTCGCACACACAGAGTCAATCTAATGTTGTCAATTATCATGTCATCAAAGAGAGCATTCTCAGAAAAAAAATTGGCTGGTATTAACATTTGAGCAAATTAGTTTGACTTTGTGTGTGAGTACGAGTGTATAATTGTATTGGGTTTTTACCGGTACGATGTGTTCACTCCTCAGAGGTTTGGAGCGAAATGAAGAGGAGAACTGTGAAATGTTTTGATTATTTCTACTTTTTGTTTACTTTTTAAGTTATTGCCTTGGTGATATAACCGTGCCTCCTCCGGAAGTATAAACTGATATACAAGCTATCTACTCAGATCACATCTAATCGATGATCTTCGTCCGGTGTTGCGGCAATTGTGTTTACGACAACACCCGCTTCTGGATCGGTTCTGGTACATTCGAGTATCACGTTCGCAATTTTGAGGTAAGAATAGCGCAAATTAATGAGTTTTTAACAATTAATTTGTCGTTAATCACGAAACACTGCCGTTTGCTGTCAAAATTCTGTACCGGAATGAGAGCTTACGTGAGCCAGAGGTAGCCTTCGATGGAGTCAGGTGAGGGCTGGTTTAATGCTGTTTGAGTTGGATCAAACAGAAAGTTGAGTTCAGTGAGTTCAACCATTTGCGACATCTTAGTGAGCGTGTGTTGTTAATGTTGTAAAATGTTATTTTCGTTAAGTCAATTAGTGCTAAACTTGGATATATAGCTCATTGACGTCTCTTAGTAGATCTCTATGCTATCTGTTGGTTTCGGGTCGTTTCGAGTCAAGGATCTTATTGTGTGGCCTACACTCGAATGTTCATTGTGGCGTTGGGCAAGAACAGATGCTTGCGATCGATAGCACACCGTCGGTTCGATAGTTGCATTAAGGTTTAATTGAGTGCATTCTGTGTTGATATGCCAAATGTTGGTGAACAATGATTGCATTGGACTCACCATTGGTCAAACCAACACACGTGACACAACAATGGGCACGTTTGCATTTGACATAATTCGAATAGACACTAACCAGAAAGTAGTGACCAAATTTGTGTATTTACAAAAAGACTCGGGTTAGGGTTCCAGTTTCGGTCTGAGGAACTATCAAAATTGGGCATAATTTGCCACAAGCCAAAATGGTCATGTTGTTGGCTAACCAATCACCGTCCAACACATGAACACAGACACACTCCACAAACACCAAACCTTAGACTTACTTTTTGAATTAATTCATATCTCTGGAAAGGTTAGTGATTGGATCATTTGGATTAGACCAATGTGCTCAGAATTGAATATACTTTAAGAAGAATAAAAAAACATCGGCTGCTGCACAGACACACACGCACACACAAACTTTAAGTGAGTGGCACCATGGTAAGGCAATCTGCTTGCTCCACTGTTGTGTCGAACTACCGTAATTTCGCGACAATAGCCCGCACCCTGTGTATTGCCCGCACCACGTGTATAGCCCGCAATTTTTCTGAATTTGTAAAAACTTTTGTGTATAGCCCGCACCTGAATATAGCCCGCACTTTCAAATTGCCCAACTATTTAGTTGTCTTAGACAGAACTTTTAGTACTTCTTAACTTAATTCCTAGCAAACTTTCCTATTTTGACTATAGATTAGCCAAAATAAAACAAAAAATATTGAAAATCAGTGAATATATTGCAAAAATATTGATTGAAATGATATATAAGTTAAGAAAAGCAGCAACATTGTAAATATTCCTGTGTATTGCCCGCACCCGAATATAGTCCGCAGTAGACCTCTTATAGATGTAAAAACACGTATAGCCCGCGGGCTATTGTCGCGAAATTACGGTAATCTAACGGGTAGTCGAATGCCACAAAAATGTGCACCACAATCATTGATCACATTTAGTTTGGTTTGACATTACTATGTTATCAAATTAATATCAA
>JAKIJQ010000049.1:415000-452500 GCA_023373905.1 Rhizoglyphus robini | reverse complement strand
TGCCAGGTCGTGGTAGCAGCTCCGATAGATGTAATCCTTCTCTGCTTGCACAATAGCTCCAACATCATCCTTCGTTTCCCACCGGACAGTCGGGTCGATTATGTAGACTTTGTCAGAGTCTTGTTGGAAAGCAAGTATGTCGACGAACCTGTTCGCACCATCACCATCCGAACAGTACGGTTCAACCACACAGTTGTATCCTTTCTCGCGGAGTAGACCAGCAAGCGTCTCTTTCAGCTGATGGTGACGTTTGTTTCGTCGTTCGTCGTTAAAGCCACAGGCACCGAGGACATGGCCAGGGGTTTCTTTCTCTCTGCGGCATCTGCGGCAGAGGATCGATGTCTGGACTGTATCTTGAACGACTCCAGGAACGCCCAACAGATTTGCGTAGCCGGTGCTCAACTTGATGGCTGCCACCCATTCTGAGCCGGACAACGTGTTCTTGTCGTAGACGAAGCTGTTGCCTTTGGGGTACTCCTTGAAGTGACTCACACCACAACCCTGGTAAAGTTGGGTGGTCCATTTGTTGAATTCTCGCTCTCGGAGAGCGTTGCGTAGTTGACGTGCGGTGTTGCCATCCACCTGGAGTTCCCGCTTGCAGATGGCCATCTCTTCTGCGCAATCGTAGACCTCGTGAAAGAGTCCATCGGGGACAGAGGAGAGTCGCAGGGCCATCGCGAAGTGTTGCAGAAGTACCTCCCACTCGCATCGGATCATTCCCAAGCCGCGATATTTTCGGGGCGAGTAGATCATGCAGTTCGAAGTGTGTACGGGCAGACCGATGATAGCCTTCAGGCTTGTTCGGATAGTACGGTCGAGTATGGTGAGAGTCTCTTTTGGGATCTTCCGCAGCGGTGCTGCTTGTAGTGGATAGGTCAACCGTGGCAGTGCGTACTGGTTGAAGATGTTCAACTTCTGATCTTTCTTGAGAAGTGGAGAAAGCACCAGGTTGTTTGCGTTCTCGGTAAACTTGGCTAGGGCACTTTGGTCGAAAACGAGCTCATTGTTGAAAGTGTGGCCCAGGTATCTGATCACAGTGTCCCCACCAATGCACTTGATGGTCATGTTGTTGATAGTCAGGTCACCAGGAACCAGCTTGCCCTTTTCGATGTTGATGGCCATACTTTTCTTTGGGTTCACCTCCAATCCGATGGTTTGGAATAGTTCTCGAGTAAGTTCGACAATTCGTTTGGTTCCTTCCGCAGAATCTGATGAGATGGCCTGGTCGTCAGCAAAGCCTGTCAGTGCGAGAGCGTCGTACTTTTCTGACAGTTTGAATCCGTATTGGTTGGCGAACTCTGGATCGCAGATCTCCTGATAGATGAAGTCTATTGCCAGATTGAAGAGAATCGGCGAGAGTGGGCCACCTTGGGGTACGGAACGATTGATGCAAATTGGCTCCGACCGTGCGCTGCCTATATCGATACGGATCTTGTTGTTCTGCAGCAGCAACATGATAAGACGGCGGAGGTTGTTGGAGACACCTTGCGATTTAAGACTGGCTTCAATGTGTTGATGGCCAATATGGTCGAAGGCTTTGGAGATGTCCAGGAAGACAATTTGGCAATCGGACTTGTCTTCCTTCGCTTTCTTGAGGCAAGCGTTGATGAGTTTGGCGTTGAGTTGACATCCCGGAGTGCCAGCAACGAATCCTCGTTGGTTCGTATTGAGATCGACCTGGCTGCGCAGGTGTTTGTCCAGTACACGCTCAATGATTCGGCGGAGAACTGAGTAGATTGTGATTGGGCGCCAGTTTCCAACATCGTCAAGGTCGCCATCTTTCGGTATCAACACCGACTTGCCCTCACTGAGACCATCTGGGACCCATCCCTTAGTCAACATGATGGTGATGATTCGTTGGAGGATGTTGCCAATCTTTAGGTCACGGACAGTCTTCATCAAAACTCGGTCGTACCCAGGGGAGGTGTCGATGCTGATTGCCTTTATTGCACTATTGACATCTTCGACCGTCACGGTGACATCATCCTGGCTATCACAGTTGGGGTAGTGGTCGCGGATTCGATCGTTGGTTGCCTCGAAGATAGACTTGAAGTGGTTGTGGAGGTCACCGATTGGGATCTTGCAAGCACCCGAGGTCTTGCCGTCCAGAATATCGCGGGCAATCTTCCTGCGTTGGTAGCAGTATTTGTATTGGGCAAGTTCGTAACGATACTGCTGGCGGCGACGGTGTCGTGCCCTTTTTGCTGCCCGTTGAGGATTGGTCGAGTTGGAACATTTGGCGTTTGAGTTGTTGTTGTTTTTGCCTTTGTTCTTCTGCCTCTTGCGATAGTACTTCACTGCCGGGTGCTTCTGACCGGGCATACGTTCAGTTGCCTCGAAGAGGAACTTCTGAAACTCGGTAAATTTGGTGTTGAAGTACTCGGGACCATAATTGTCGTAGTTCTTGGCAATCGTGTCGAACGCACTGAACCATATATTGCACTCTCGACGGAGATTGTCACCAGTGGGGTCGGGAGATGTTGTATTATCACTGGGCACATCGGCCACCGGAGGAGCACGAGGAGGATGAGCTGCCTGATGTTTGGCAAGTCTCGTGTTGTTGGCTAGAGAGAGAGAGAGAGAGAGAGAGAGAGAGAGAGAGGGAAAGAGAGAGGGAGAGAGAGAGAGAGAGAGAGAGAGAGAGAGGGAAAGAGAGAGGGAGAGAGAGAGAGAGAGAGAGAGAGAGAGAGAGAGAGAGAGAGAGAGAGAGAGAGAGAGAGAGAGAGAGAGAGAAGGAAAGAGAGAGGGAGAGAGAGAGAGAGAGAGAGAGAGAGAGAGAGAGAGAGAGAGAGAGAGACAGAGAGACAGAGAGAGAGAGAGAGAGAGAGAGAGAGAGAGAGAGAGAGAGAGAGAGAGAGAGAGAGAGAGAGAGAGAGAGAGAGAGAGAGAGAGAAGGAAAGGGAGAGGGAGAGAGGGGGGGAAGAGAGAGAGAGAGAGAGAGAGAGAGAAAGGGAGAGAGGGAGAGAGAAAGCGAGAGAGGGAGAGAGAAAGAGAGAGAGAGAGAGAGAAAGAGAGAGAGAGAGAGAGAGAGAGAGAGAGAGAGAGAGGGAGAGAGAGAGAGAGAGAGAGAGAGAGAGAGAGAGAGAGAGAGAGAGAGAGAGAGAGAGATGGACCTAAATGGGAGAAGGGTGGTGAGAGTGAGGTTAACAGAATTGGAAAAAACACCTTAGATTGGTGGTGGCGGGCCGAGGAAATCGTATTGTCACCGATTGACGAAAAGAAGTCGAGTTACTGACTGGAAGTGGCTCAATGCCCAACAATCATAGCCAAAAAATTTGCTCATTATATGTTGTGTAATGCTTGCTGTGTCAGTTAGTGAGCGCTTGTGTGTCTCTTAGTGTAATTTACTTAAACATCACAGCTCTGCTGCATTGAGAGTGCAGTGACGGTCGTATATTTACCTCCATATTGTACGATCTCATCGTCATCTCGTCCGTTCTTTCTCCATTCAATTTCTTCTCGTGTTTTGTCCAATTACGGGTACAGTAGTGCTGTGTGTGACTTGGTTTGGCACAATCACCGCACCCTGACTCGAACAAAATCATCGAAATCGGTTGAAGCAAATTAAAGCAATTTAAAATCATATTCACTGCGATTGTCTACCAAATATGATATAAACTGTATGTTTTGTTCAATATACGATTATGGTGCCGGGCTTGTATTTGTATTTATTCATCTCAGACAAACTTTGTTCGTTTGTCTTTACTCCTTCGAATGGTTATCGAGTTGTGTGTGGCTGTGACTCCACACAAGTGTTAACCACCATCCGATCGAACGCAACTCGTAACTCCCGAGCACACACGGTGCACACAAGTCGCGACCGTTATTTCAATGATTTTCACTCTCTCCCACAATCGACCATTCGACACTGGCCTTCTGTTTCTAGGCCGGTTGTTTGTGTTAGTGTGCCCTCGTTATGATTTGCAAATACAATATAAATCATAATTACAAGAGACATACTCCCCTCTCTCTCTCTCGCTTTCTCTCTCCCTCTCTCGCTCTCTCTCTCTCTCTCTCTCTCTCTCTCTCTCTCTCTCTCTCTCTCTCTCTCTCTCCCTCCCTCCCTCCCTCCCTCTCTCTCTTCTCCTCTCTCTCTCACTCTCTCTCTCTCTCTCTCTCTCACTCTCTCTCTATCTCTCTCTCTCTCTCTCTCTCTCTCACTCACTCTCTCTCTCTCTTTTAGTGTCTCTAAAGTGTATCGCCATCATTTAGGCGTGTAGGCACCAGAACTCTCACACTTGTGCGTTTGTACATCGTTGAGTTATGTTTACTGACAACAGCAGGCACTCCCCGAACTAGTTGCCGAAAAAAATGGAGACAAAAGACAAAGGATCATCGGATTGGATGATGCAGTCAGACCGAAACCACTGCCCGGTGTGACAAGTACGTTAGTGTCCGGTGAGAGAAGATGTAGATCACCGGTGGAAGTGGACTTGGTTTCCTTTCTGTCAACTGACATTAGGCTCTTTGCCAGACAATTCAGATGTTCGTAGTTTCTGTACTCGAATTAGTTTTTTTTCGTTTTCGTTGTTGATTCTGTTTGGTAGTGCGAATCTCAACAAAACTGTTTGAGTTTAACGAATGGACAACATTGGTGGTGACACTGTTCGAGATATCCGAGGTTGACTGGTCGAGTGTGTGACCAGGAGTGGTTGAGTTTGACTGAGAGGGGCTTAGTGAAAGTGGCGCGCTTGGGTCAATGCTTTGAGTTGCAGTACTTCGGTGCACAAGAGGGAACAGTTTGTCACGCAGTGAGTTGTTCCATGGTTGTGATGCAATTGAGGTCAAGTCAAACTTAACAGGATTCCAGTGCTTGCTCAAATAGAAGCCGAGGCTAGACACTGGCGTGACCGATAGATCAACTCTAGCCCGTTTCGGTTCGTTATTGTTGCCACTGTTCGCATAGGTGTTGTCCTCATCTCCATCCACCATCGGTTGGTCGTGCTGGTGTTTGTTTGTTCTGTTTGGTTGACTTCGATGATGATGATTCTTTTCCGCGAATCACTTGATACACAAACCATTTCCAAGTATCCCAGGTGCAGTAGGTGAATATCCAAATAAAACCAATCAAACTCGAACCAAATATGAAGAATAGCTGCACCATGAGTGGTGTCCAATCAGCTTTTTGGCATTCATATGCTCTCGCAGATTTGAGTTACCACTCTTGTTGATAACCCCAAAGTCATCCTCATTAAGTTAGCCAATTGGAGGAGGAACAAGGAATTCGCTACTTTCTATCATTGGTTCGAGCTGTGTTCTGTAATGTGCAGTCAATTGATTTTGATGAAACTGAAGATAGAACGAAGTGAAGAAGCCAATGCTCGACAACAGCAGCACAAACACAATTCGATACATCCAAAGTATTATCTTTCGGGCAAGGTTGATGTCCTGGGTGGAAGAAGGCACAATTAGAACAATCCAAGTACTTAGCCTTACCTTTAGTGTAATGTTCCGTATGAGGTTAAGTTGATTCAATGTCTTTGCCAGCATGGTCAGTGGTGCCTGACATCGTGAGTTCTCGATCGAAATGATGGCGAACCGATGACAGCGGTGACCAGTGCCGCGTACTTCTCTCCCAAGATCTACATCACTCATCCGACCTTAAGACGGGAACCATTCCGTAACGTGACTGGACATGGGGAGCTCGCACTTCTTGTCGTATCGATCCATCACTGGTCTGTCCTGGTTGCTTTCTTTATTGATTCGCTCCATATACTTCCAGTTCGGCAAGATAGGTGATCATCCACATCCAAATCGTGTCCCAGTGAGGCTACTTTCGCCGTTTGTCGCATGCCTCGGTTGTACCTTCTTTGATTGGCCTTCTTTGAGTTTTGCAGATTTTGTCGGTTGTACCCAATTCTATTTATTGTCCGAGCCTTTCCACTTCTGGTGTTAAGCATTCTTCCTCCACTTGTGCGCGCTGAATTTGATTAGCATCTGGTTGGCCTTTTCTTCTCCGGGTTTTGAGTCTCACATAAGTCGACGTCCACTTTATCTTGGATTGTAGCTTTGGTTCAAGGATTCGGTGTATTCGGACTCACTGTTTGGAATAAGTTTGTCACTTTGTCTTGGCACCACGAGCAAGCAAACACAGGTGCTCAACCTTACCTTTAACGTAACCTATTCCGAATGTAGTTGAGTTGGTTCAATGTCTTGCACGGCATGGACACATCAGTCACGAGACCAACACCAAGTGGAATGAACCCTAACCGTGAAGAGCCAATTGCCAGACCAACGAATCGCACACACCATACATCGTGTGGCCATCATTTTCACCAGTAAGCCAAATGATGAATGTGAGCACAACCCAAGACATAATGTGAAGGCACTCTCTTTACTCGTCCACTCTACCAATAAACACCGATATGTGTTTGCAAATATATTCATTTATTTGTATGAAATAGGTATCTGAAATGAAAAATTAAACATTTTTCCTTCAATTGTGCGCGCGGAATTTGATTAGCATCTGGTTCGCCTTTTTCTTCTCGGGGTTTTGAGTCTCACATAAGTCGACGTCTACTTTATCTTGGATTGTAGCTCCGGATCGAGGATTCGGTGTATTCGGACTCACTGTTTGGAATATGTTTGCCAATTTGTCTTGGCACCACGGGCGAGGTTGAGTTCCTGGGTGGAAACAGGCACAATTAATTGAAGCAAACACAGGTGCTCAACCTTACCTTTAACGTAACCTATTCCGAATGTAGTTGAGTTGGTTCAATATCTTGCCCGGCATGGGCAACACCAAGTGGAATTAACACTAACCGTGAAGAAAAATTTCCCAGTCTTACAAATCACACGCTCCATAAATCGTGTGGCCATGAATCTCACCAGTCAGCCAAGCGATGAATGTGAGCACAAATGGCACAATCCAAGACATCATGTGAAGGCACTCTCTATTCTCGTCCTCTCTACCAATAAACGCCGATATGTGTTTGAAATTTTATTTATTTATTTGTATGAATTAGATATCTGAAATGACAAATTAAAGTGAATATATGTTCAACAATCTATTGGTTTGCACTAGTATGTTGATGTAATGAGACTCTTTGTCATGCCTTTGCAGCCTTTGGACAGTTTTGTTTTCATTAATTAAAAACTCTATTTATATAACTGTCCATTCGGGGCCTGGTTTCATCGAAAGTAATCTTTAAAAAGTTTCTCACGTTGTTGGCCTCTATTTGATCTTGTGCGGTATGGTCTTCTCCACTATGGTGATACAGTCAATGATGGGACAGACGGAAAGGCAGAGGTTACAGCCAGTGCAGTCGGTGGTCGCCTCGGGTATGTGGTTCTCTGCACTGAAGGTTATGGCCTGGTAGCCTGTGTCGTTACAGGTCATGTAACACTTGCCACAGTTGATGCACATGTCCTGTGAGTGGGTAAAGTTAGAAGATGGTGGAGACAACAGTGAAAGGATTCCATTACCTCGTTGATGAGAGCCACCTTTTGGGCCTTCACATTGAGATCAGTGAAAGCGCCAATCTTGGACAATGACTTGCCGACCAGACTCTGTTTTGGTGCAAAATGATGGCTAAAATAACTGAGTTAAAGTTGATAACGACACAACTTACCCTAAGAGTGAGTGCCTTTTCAGGCGAAGCCAACTCCTTGGTGAGCACCGACTCCTCGCGCTTCCTACCGGGCAACGGTTTGCCCTTCTGATGCACAGGAGTGGGCTCTGACTGGAAGTTCCACTTGCTATCGTACTCCTTGTCCTGGAGACTTCTCAAATAGATGAGCGCCTTCAGGCCGGTCACATAGTCATCGATCACAGTAAAGTCCTGATTCTGTACGGCACTGCACACCTGCAGAACTGAAGAGCCCGAATAGATGAACTGAAGGCCGGACTCGGCCGAATCGATGCCACCAGTGGCTAGAATGGGAAAGTTTAGCAGAACTCGAGCAATCGATGACACGGCACGTAGGGCTATGGGTCGAATGGCATTGCCTGACATGCCACCGTAGGTGGTGCGACCCTCGTCACCGATTGCGGGCCATGCTTGGCCGTTCGAGCGTAGGTTCATTAGACTGGACACTGTGTTGGTGGCGGTGACACCGTCCGCTTTGCCTATGTTGTAGAGAATCGTTAATATACTTGAGAAACAACAAACAAAACACGAACCTTCATATGCAGCAAAAGCAATATCGACAATTTCGGTCACATTTGGCGTGAGTTTGGCAAAATCGGGCAACTTGGACGCAGACTTGGACCCACAGGCGAATGTTCTTGACCATGTCAAAGTTCTGAACACAAGCGAGACCCATGCCCATCTCTCCCATACCATGAGGACTGTAATGTCAAAAGTCAATTAGTTTATCAAATAGCAACAAACAATACAACATACCAACTCAGATTGAGCTCAAGCGCATCAGCGCCCGCCTTCTCAGACATCTTTGCCAGATCTACCCAATCTTGCTTATTGTATGAAGCCATAATCGATGCAATCCGTATCCGGTAAGAGTAGTCTTGCTTCAGTTCGGTTATGTTCTGGCACCAGTACTCGGAAGTCTTCTCACTGATCAGCTCAATGTTGAGAAACGATCCCACGTGTGGACCAAACTGATGGCCAGAAGTGATACCGCGCACAATTCGAGGCGGCACATTGTTGACCAGTTCCTTGTTCAGTGAGAAGGTCTTCGTTAGTGCAAAGCCTAAACCTGCCTCAAACGCACGACGAATCATAGCACCACTGGTGGTTGGCGGTGCACTCGCCAGACCAAATGGATTCGGGAACTTGAGTCCATAAATTTCAATGCTCAAGTCCACCAGATCGACTGCTGTGAACATTTTGGGCAATTGCGATGTTGGGGCCACCTCTTCACCGTCACATTTGTTCTGTATGTACGAGTGCATGAACCAGGCAGCTGTCTTGCCATCGTTCACTGCCTCCTCAGTCGTTTCGGACACACCAGCCAAATCACCGCCACTGAAGACCCAGTCCTCACTAGTGGCCATTGTGTCCGGATCGACGATTGGTTGACCGTTTGGATTCAACTTGAGTGGAGACAGGGCTTTAATCACTTGCCCGTCCTGTAGGCTTGATCCAAAAGCCAAAATGACATAGTCACACTTGAGTTTGATCATCTGCTCCTTATCTTTGATCAGAATGCACTCGTCGTCCAGTTCGGTTTGGTAGAATTCTACCGAAGTGATCCTTCCACCCTCACCCTCACTTTTGTTCACCTTGTAAGGTGCAAGGAATGGCAAGAATTCACATTTATCTTCACGGGCCAGTTCAACCTCTTCGGGCACTGCTCGAATGTTGGTGAAGTCTCGTCGGAAAACGACACTCACACGCTTGGCACCACATAGCAGTGCTGAGATGGCACAGACAAAGGCAGTGTCACCAGCACCGAGCACAATAACATTGCCCGAAATGGTGGGCAGTGAACCCTTGCACACACACATTGTCTTGCTCGCCTTTGACACAGCGGGCAAAAGTCCTTACTCGTGTAGAAGCCGTGTTCCTTCTCCAAGCCCTCAAACACTTCATACTTCTTTGGCTCTGGCAGACCAATGCCAATGAAGATGCAATCATAGTTCTCCTCGGAGTAGAGCATGGGAGAGCGAGGCTTATATACCACCAGAAGGACTTGACCATCAAGGGAGTAATGACAGACAGCGACACGGTCAGTCATCGATCAGGTCATTTCATCAGAATTTCTCCCTCTCTCTCTCTCTCTCTCTCTCTCTCTCTCTCTCTCTCTTGTCTGTCTGTCTCTCTCTCTCTCTCTCTCTCACTCACTCTCTCTCTCTCTCTCTCTCTCTCTCTCTCTCTCTCTCTCTCTCGAGCAAACATCTCACCTGATTGTCCGAAAATGTCCGAATGAATTGACAACGAAAATGATTCGATGAGGTGTGCATTATTCCGAGTTACATTCGAAATGCACGGAAGAACCATCACTAGAAAGAGGTGATCATTCTCATTCTCCCAAACTGGTGATTGCGTCTAATTTAATAAACGTATTTGAATTTATTTTATTATTTATTAGTTTGCATTACATATTTGATCATAAATGGACAAAAGTGTGATTTAACTATAATGTGATGATGATGACAACTGCAATTGTGGACATGGTGACAAACTGCATTAGCGTTTGCATTGAATTTGTGCTACAATGGGACTCTCCTGTCGACCAGGTAGCCTTAGTTCTGCTATCGTCGTAAATTAAAAAACTCTATTCACTAAACTGCCCATTCGAGGCCAGGTTTTGTCGAAAGTAATCTTTAGAGGTGTTTCCCGGTTTTGGTTTCTAAACCCTTTCTCAATTTTAGTTTTGAATTTTTTTTCTAATTTCTTTAATCTTGTCAGTTTTGACCATCCATAGCTGCCAATGGTGAGTTCTTGAAGAGCGGGAAATTTGTTAGTGACAAATTCAACAAGATTCTCTTCAAAACCCTCCGGAAGCGTGAGACCTTGCAGGTTCTGACGGCCGAGGGTCAATTTTGTAATGTTGGGCGCAATGTCGGGAGATTCATGGTATGTCTCGAAATTCATATTAAACAAGGTCAAATCGGTGATCGTATTGCATAGGCACACCCAGGACAAATGTTCGTTAGTGAACAAGGTCTGAAAAGGAATGCATCATATTGTGTCATAAGGTGTACTCTGGGTTGATAGTTATGCAATACAAAGGGTCAACACTTACCAGATCATAATAATATAATCCTAACTTCTTCAGTTGGGGACAGCGGATCACAATCCTAGCCACTTTGGAAAGATATTTGGGAATATTGACAAGTTGAAGTCGTTCTAGATTTGTATAGAGAGGCATGCCATTCAGGATATTCCACAAATCCTTATCATTAAATCCGCCCGAAAATGAAAATGACAAACTTTCTTAATAAGAAGGCATTTTGTGGTTTGATTATCGTTTGCTGTATTTCTGGTTGCAGTGGAGCATTCTGCTCGCCGATGCCAACATTGGCAAGAATTCGCTTCAATTGATTGCAATCATCATCATTCTTTGGGAATATGTGCATAGAAAAATGCTCTAATGAACGAAGCTTTTGCATAAAAACTTCATCAAGACTGTGCCTCAGGAAATAATGCGTTGCTAAATCAAATCTCTTAAATGTACCTGACATCTGTGCTACGGTTCTACAAGTTTTATCCAAAATTTCGGGTAATAGATGCATGTACGGAAGGAGCAAGCTTAAAGAGTCTAATTTAGTAAACTTATTGAATAATTCAATTAGAAGCTGATTTTCTAAATACCGGTTGAATTCATAATAGACCACCAGCCAAGTGATGTTCGGAAAGAACTCACAAAACTGTTTAATCCAAGCTTCCGTAAAGAACAGCTGACCAACTGTCACTTTGGCCTTCTTGTAATGCTCAAGGCCGGGTTCGATCCAATGGCCATTGAATAGCATCGAAGCGTGATTTACCTGAGGCTCATATGTGTCATATTCTCGCAAACTGTATCCTTCATTAAGTGGGCCAGCACAAGCAAGTTTCAATAAACGAGTCGATCGAAAAACACTTTCAATTGTGTCTTTCCATTGACGATTAACTCGACGATTGCGAAACTGATCGTGTGTTGGGAGTCTCTTAATTATCAATTTCCATTCATTTTCTCTCAGCACGCAACGTTTCTTGGTTGGTTGTTGGACGTCTAAAGAGGATTCTTTCTCTGCTTTTGCAGATTTATCTTCAATCGGTGTTTTATTGTCTCCGTCATTTGAGAAAGCTGACAAACTAGACGAACAGTCTAATTTGATGACTTTGGTTTGCTTGGGAATTGCAGTTTCGGGTTCGTCTGCGGGCTTCTCTGATGACCCAACCTCAACGACGGCGGGTGAACTCAGAGTTTCGCCCATGCCCATGAATGAGCCACCAGGCAAATCCCCCGTTTTTATTCGTTTGGCCATTGATGATGATACACAGAGTGCAACTAGAGTTTAGATACAATTCAGGTGAATAGTTGATGGTTGATTCGAATAGAGAGATCACTGATGATGTTGATATGGCACTGTTTTTATGCGTCCAATCTAATCTAGAGATTCACGAGAGTTTAGGTTCAATTGAAGCGAATAGTCGATGGTTGATTCGAAGAGAGAGAGAGAGAGAGAGAGAGAGAGAGAGAGATCATCGATGATGTTGATATGGCACTGTTTTTATGCGTCCAATCTAATCTAGAGATTCACGAGAGTTTAGGTTCAATTGAAGCGAATAGTCGATGGTTGATTCGAAGAGAGGGAGGAAGAGAGTTAGAGATCATTGATGATCTGGATAGGGCACTGTTTGTGTGTGTCCAATCTAATCTAGAGATTCACGAGAGTTTAGGTTCAATTGAAGCAAACAGTCGATGGTTGATTCGAAGAGAGAGAGAGAGAGAGAGAGAGATCACTGATGATGTTGATAGGGCACTGTATGTGTGTGTCCAGTGCTAATCTAGAGATTCACGAGAGTTTAGGTTCGTTTGAAGCGAACAGTCGATGGTTGATTCGAAGTTGCGAGACCTTTGATGATGATGATGATGACGATTGGTCACTGTGCGTGTGTGTGTCGAGTGCAAGTAAAGAGATTCACGAGTGTTAAGGTCCAATTGAGGCGAATAGTCGATTGGTGATTCGATGTTGCGAGACCTTTGATGATGATGATGATGACGATTGGTCACTGTGTGTGTGTCGAGTGCAAGTAGAGAGATTCACGAGTGTTTAGGTTCAATTGAGGCGAATAGTCGATTGGTGATTCGATGTTGCGAGACCTTTGATGATGATGATGATGACGATTGGTCACTGTGTGTGTGTCGAGTGCAAGTAAAGAGATTCACGAGTGTTTAGGTCCAATTGAGGCGAATAGTCGATTGGTGATTCGATGTTGCGAGACCTTTGATGATGATGATGATGACGATTGGTCACTGTGTGTGTGTTCTCGAGTGCAAGTAAAGAGATTCACGAGTGTTTAGGTCCAATTGAGGCGAATAGTCGATTGGTGATTCGATGTTGCGAGACCTTTGATGATGATGATGATGACGATTGGTCACTGTGTGTGTGTTCTCGAGTGCAAGTAAAGAGATTCACGAGTGTTTAGGTCCAATTGAGGCGAATAGTCGATTGGTGACTCGATGTTGCGAGACCTTTGATGATGATGATGATGACGATTGGTCACTGTGTGTGTGTGTGTCGAGTGCAAGTAGAGAGATTCACAAGTGTTTAGGTCCAATTGAGGCGAATAGTCGATTGGTGATTCGATGTTGCGAGACCTTTGATGATGATGATGATGACGATTGGTCACTGTGTGTGTGTCGAGTGCAAGTAGAGAGATTCACGAGTGTTTAGGTCCAATTGATTCGAATAGTCGATTGGTGATTCGATGTTGCGAGACCTTTGATGATGATGATGATGACGATTGGTCACTGTGTGTGTGTTCTCGAGTGCAAGTAAAGAGATTCACGAGTGTTTAGGTCCAATTGAGGCGAATAGTCGATTGGTGATTCGATGTTGCGAGACCTTTGATGATGATAATGATGACGATTGGTCACTGTGTGTGTGTTCTCGAGTGCAAGTAAAGAGATTCACGAGTGTTTAGGTCCAATTGAGGCGAATAGTCGATTGGTGACTCGATGTTGCGAGACCTTTGATGATGATGATGATGACGATTGGTCACTGTGTGTGTGTTCTCGAGTGCAAGTAAAGAGATTCACGAGTGTTTGGGTCCAATTGAGGCGAATAGTCGATTGGTGATTCGATGTTGTGAGACCTTTGATGATGATGATGATGACGATTAGTCACTGTGTGTGTGTTCTCGAGTGCAAGTGAAGAGATTCACGAGTGTTTAGGTCCAATTGAGGCGAATAGTCGATTGGTGACTCGATGTTGCGAGACCTTTGATGATGATGATGATGACGATTGGTCACTGTGTGTGTGTTCTCGAGTGCAAGTAAAGAGATTCACGAGTGTTTGGGTCCAATTGAGGCGAATTGTCAATTGTTGATTCGAAGTATTGAGACCAACGCAAGAGATGATTACAATACAAACGAACTTGTACAAATTGTTGTAAATGTATGCAACAATTAGTCTACCTAGCGATAATAATCTGTTTGATTCACGAGACTAGTGTTGTCTAGTGATTTGTTTAGTTGCCGTTAAGTGCAAACTCAGCAACAGATCGTGTTGGGAAAATGATATTTCAGTGCAATGAGTCACATTGAATGAGTGTGATATCAGTGGTGTAGTGATGATAATGATGATGGTGAGAGCGATGCCGCTGCTGCCGTTGCTGCTGCTGTCGTGACGATGAGATGAGGCTGAACAATGACGTGATGTGTCACACGTTTATGTCCTGGATACATGGAATTGGATACCAAAGGTGACCCAAGATGAGAGGTAAATGAAAAAAAATGACAATTGTTGCGATGATTACGTTCGAGAGAAGAACGAAAGTAAACATTGGTTGACCGACAGCATGGGAGAAGGAGAGGAGAGGGAGAAAGCCTTGCTCCCTGCAGTGGATGGATGGACGTACGCGAGCCGAGACATGCCACACTACCTCTGCCATACTTTGACTAATTTCGCCAAGCATTATACCAATGTGTTCAGAAGAAAAAAGTGGGCACAGATGAGCATTTCATAAACTGCGTTCCTAAATGCATGTGCGTTAAAATTGGGCAATCGAAAGGTGGCAGTTGGGCACTTTGTGTCGGTTAGTTGATCACTGCATCAGGTGAAAGGGCGGTGACAACATTAGTGCGCTTCGGCTTGAAATCTGTCTGCTAGTGGTCGTCAGAAGTGACATCGGACGGGCAATGGCTGTGCTGTGTTTTCGCTCGCTCACGTGGAGTTCAGTAAATGAACTGACTTTTAGTTAAGGGTTTAGTTATATGCGTTTTGATATGGTTCGACTAGTTAATTTAGAGGGGAAACTAAATGAAGCCCCTTAAAAAAAACTTCTCCTATTCGAGCGAAACGAGGGAATACATTTGAATGTTTTTGTCTATGAACAAATATCGTGCAATGAAAATCGTGACACAAAGGAAATGTGGTTTCTACCAAGTAAAATCAATTATATCACAACAGATAGATTAGATAAAAGTTGCTGAAGCAGTAATTAGATAAAGATAAGATTTTAGCTCGTTTGTCTTGAGCTAAACTGAAAGTGGTTTTTACTCTACAGTGTTCTGTGCATGCAGAACATCAAAATAGTGCGCGACTCTCCATAGCAGAGGCAGTTACGAAAAACAAAATAAAATCATACAAAGTCGATTATCGGGCAACACTTTATTTACTCGTGTTAGTAGTAAATGTGATACATTGTTGTGTAAATTAAAAAAGACAAAATAGACCAAAACAAGACGTGTCTAGTGTTAAATGTCATAATCATATTTAATTTGCGATATCATCGGGGATCTTTTATGTCAACTCTCTGGATATACTTGAACTCTCTGGATATACTTGAACTCTTGAAAGCACCAATGAATGAAGGTATTTTTGTCGACAAATTTCAAGTTGGTATTCAAAAGAAAAACTTCAACTTTGGGAAACAGTCTCGCCACTTTGGCCACAAATGGCCGAAAGATTGCTTCCACATTAAGAATTTGGCCGTTCAAAACACCATTAATTTTGAGCCATTCTCCTAGAATATAGTCGAATAAACCTAATCTACTAATCAAAATTTTGCGTATTTGAGTTGCCTGTTGAAAGCTGTAGATGGATCCACATTCCCAAATATCCAAATTGAACAACGTCAATGTTTGCAAGTGAGCCAGTTTCGACACTGCAGTAAACAGATCGGTTTCAAAAATAATGTCACTATTTACCTCTTTACACAACCACAATTCTTCCAGTGCAGTACAGTGCTCCAAAAGAGTACGTGCCACCTGCACATCTGCCACTTTGTAAAGTCTTAGCCAAGTGACTTGTGCCAGGGTAGGATTGCGCTCAAACATGGGCGCAATTAGTTGCACACCAAACGTTACATTCATCTCCAATTCGCGTATTGGTAGTATTCTTGGCTTAGTACAAAGGTCCCGTCCTACCATTTGTAGTACTTCATGAAAGTTAACTACCGAACAACCGAGGGCGAAACTCCGCATGTATTGTGTTGTCTTCTTAATGTCCCGTAGCGCCAATCGTGGGAAGATTCTGGCTGTGGCAATTTGGACATTGAGAGCTTCCAGTGGTGCTAGATGATGCTCAATTGCGCCGAAAAGACGTCCTAGAAAATCGGGTCTTGGGTCGTTATATCTGATACGTAGAACGAGATTTTCGACTCTGGGCAGCATTGCCCAAAGTGCACTATACTTGTCAAGGTCAGGTGGTGTTCCGGTAATTCTGTCGAAAACGTTCAAATACTTGATATTACGAAACAGTTGTCCAATAGACTCAATTGTGTCACTGTTCCAGTGAGTCTCACGAATGGATAGTACTTTCACTTGGCTGGGTGCAATCGTTATGCCATTATCCTTTTCATCCCAATTGATGCGACATGACATCAGTTCAGACCGGATAAGTATCTTCAATGAGTTCTCTTGCTCTTGGTCGGTTTCGTCGTTTTTCAAAACCAAAATCAACGCCTTTACCAGACTACAGTTGCGTTTCACCTCTACTTCAAACAGCTGACTAACGGCACGTAGTTGTATTTGCTTGGTCATATCGAAATTGTCCAAGAAGTTGTCAACCAGGAATCGTTGAATGTCGTAACTGTAAGGAGCAAATGTAGATGGTTTGTTTCGGGTTGATCGACGAAGTGGCGGCGGCGGCAATGGTTGAGCCTCTTCAACCTCTTCATCCAGGGGCCGCTTGTCGGCCTGTTGTGCTTCATTCAATTGATTTTGTTGCTCCATTTTGGCAAATACACACACTAACTGATTAGATTTACACACAATTCGAGTTCAAAGTTATCGATGAGACGAAAGAACAATCGGCTTGGACGAACTCAACAACGAAATACAGTGAGTCACTCCAGTGGGCACAATGCACGCACACAGTCACCAAGCCCAGTGCACTGCAGTTGACGAGAGATCTCCGATCTGCCTGTGCTCCTCTTCTCACTCACAACAGACAGTACGTATACACACACACAGTCACTCAGCACAACACTGCCATTACGACCAGCTCGAGCTCTGTTCAATTCAGCGTACACGCACAGAAGCACACACGAAACACATAAAACAGTTGAACGAAACAGATCGAATGACATTTGGTGTTAGCCTGTGTATGTGTGTCTGTGTGTGTGTGAGTGCCTGGCAATCGTCATCGGCACATGAAAGTCGAACTGGGAGAGAAGAGAAATAGAGTACATTCGAGAGCTTCGATGACTGGCGCACAGACAGAGACAGAACACAGCACACAACACACACGAGCCAGTCAGGCGGTGGACGGGAGGTGAGCGAAGGAGAGCGAGAGAGGGAGAAGAGAGCGGCGATGATGATGATGGTGCACGATGGTGCGGTGATGGCTCAACTTGGCCGCTCAAGGCACACAGTCACAGACTAACAGCTAGCCACTAACTGACTGACGTTAACCAACTAAACGATCGCGATCGGCACTGGAGAGAAGAACGAAAAGTAGAAGAAGAAGACAGACACACAGGCACACAGGCACACACACAAATCGAATCGAGTGCCTCTCTGCCAGCGAGCGAGCGAACGTTCGAAACGAGAGAGAAATTGATGTTCGCATCAGCGACACCAAGCGGCTTCGAACAATCGGCTCGCTTGGTAGTTTCGATTAGTCGAATGTTGTGCTTCGACTATGCGAAAGTGAGTTTCGACGACTCGCGGCCGTCGAACACACCGCAAAAATACATTACACTGCATTTATATGACTGCACAGTGCCTTCGCACGTTGAGCGACCGCTTTCGACAAACTCTGTTGTATAGCGTTTGTGTTGTAATTGAGTTTTATTTGAGGGTGCACACATATTTAAGTATTTCTACTCATAACATATTTGGAAATTAATTTTCCACGTAAACGACTCACAATAAAAACATTATATTTACAGTTAAGATGAACATAATGATATATAATATTGTATTTGTTTAACACACATGAACATCAAAATAGAAACAAAAAACATAACTCATTTTTCTTAGCGCCTCTTGTGTGCATTGAAGTGGGATTAAATGGAAAAATCGAATCTCTGAACTCATTAAAGGATGCTCGATCGATCTGATAGCCGAACGTAAATGTGTGTGTCGGTGTGATAGCATGCGGCGCGGCACTATTTGTCTTGCCGAGTCGGTTTGAAACATCTTTTTGTACTCTACCAACTGATTTTAACATTTAGCATTAAAGTGTCATCATGTGTGGACAATCGTTGAGTTTATTTATCTTTATATATATATAATTAAATGCAGAATGTTCGCTGCACTTAACATACGAGACAAGTGCTGCACAGATACACACGCACACTTTACGTGAGTGCTCTACTGTTGGTTTGAACTATTCGAACCGGCAGTCGAATGCTCATAACGTGCACCACAACCATTGATCACATTTAGTTTGGGTTGAGATTACTATGCATTGAAGACTTTTATTGAATTAATGTTAATAATATAATTAGTGCACAATTACAATTGCATAGAACTACGGGCCAATTCCGAATGGCATCTACTGCCCAGTGCAGTCTCCGTGCCAATTTAGCATTAATTGGCACTGCTGTCCAATTCCAAATGGTTCCGAATTTTAAATTGCAGCAAATGTTTAACTTAATGTCTACGATCTTAATATTGCACACATGACGTTAACACTAAAACAAACACTAAATGACACACAAAACATAATAAAATTGAAACCCAATCAAGTGGACATACACACCTATTGCAAATATGTGTCCTGCATCGTAAATAATAGATCTACAAAACAATTCAATTGGATTTTTCATATCAAGCCAATGTGGTGATAAACAAGTAAGCCCTCTAAACGTTGTCACTGGTGTGGTGTGGTGAACACACATTCATCAGATTGGTGCAGTGCACCAGAAGGGCTGGTGCACCCACAAGACTGAAATGTGGTGGATAACCGGGATCACTCTGATGGCGAAGGCCATCAGATTCTTAACAACGGAGCACTTGCAACAACACCTGCACATCGTTCAGTTAGGCTGTTCCAGGACTCGGCAATTCTTATCTGTAGTCATACTTGATCAGTAGGTGGTGATGCGATTGTAATGCAATTAACCAAAGTCTGGATTGGCCAACTACTGTGGCACAGGTAGATGAAGACCTAGTTGCGGTAGTGGTAGTCCACCCTGCAGATTGGCACTTCGAGGATATCTTGGATTGTCTTTATAGTGATGACTGAGATAGTGACTGCCCGACTGCTGGACACAGTACACATTCGTACAAAAGCATCGTATGGCCAAGTTCGGTTCTCCTGTCTCGGCCAACAGTGGTGAGCACTGATCATGCACCCTGTAGACGGACATGTAAAGGATAGATTGCATTGTTTTGTTGGCGATGGCAACCCGACTGCTCGACGCAGAAAACATCGCCAAAAGCTCGTCTCGGCAAAAGGTCCCTTTACATACAAATGATCAGTTGGTGTTGATGGACTGAGAAGCAATTAGCCACAACCTGGATAAACCGAATAAGGCTGCACTAGTGAATGAATCCTGATGACGGTGGTGACGGTGCACAATGTACACAGACATGTCGTACATAGCCTGAACCGTCTCTCTCTCTCTCTCTCTCTCTCTCTCTCTCTCTCTCTCTCTCTCTCTCTCTCTCCCACTCTCTCACTCTTAGTGTCTCAAAAGTCGTTCGCCATCATTTAGCCGTGTAGGCAAGAGAACGGCCTTGTGTGTTTGTACATCAATACAATAATAGTAGAGACCCAACCTGTGTTACCTCCACCATCAGTTTCCGTCGACATGATCAGTTGTCCATACATCCGCCACCACCAGCACTGTAAATGTAAGATGATGATCTGTTTGCCATCTTTATGTGCTTCGACATGAAGGAGCTGTTCAACCTGATCACCGTGTGTCGTCGCTTCTTGGCCATTGTAAACCCTACCGAGTATGGACTCACAAAAGACCATTGATCAGTCCAAGTGGCAAATTCTAATTAGCAAGTGCCAGTGCCAGTGCCAGTGCCAGTGCCAGTGCCAGTGCCAGTGCCAGTGCCAGTGCCAGTGCCAGTGCCAGTGCCAGTGCCAGTGCCAGTGCCAGTGCAAGAGTCAGTGCAAGTGCCAGTGCAAGTGCCAGTGCAAGTCCCATTGCCAAATGGCAATTAACTTGTGAACAGAGCCAATGCAAGTGAATGACCTTCGCACAGTGCCACTGATGTACTATCACATATTGAACTTCGCATGTTTGATATGAATGCATTGTCCATCACACTGCAAACGATGTCAGATGACATTGCCACTGCACCTGGGCAACTGCTGAGTATGAACTCAAAACGTAACACTCAAAATGAATACATCGCCGTGCTCATCAGTTTGTCTCTACTCAATCACTCTGTCCGGCTATCGCCATCACCCTTACGATTGTGCACACACACACACAGACTCAATTAGCCATAGCGAAAAAATAAGCTTTATTTGTTAATTATTATTTGGTTTATTATATATTTACAAGTGAATTATTTAACGATTAGTTTTCTTATTCTATGTGTCGTCCTTATTCTCGTTGCCCTCAACTTGATCAATTCCCGTTCACCTTTTTCTGCTGTTTGGCCAAACTGAGCTTTGCACTTGCTGTGTACATTTGTGCTTTACCATTTGACTTGGTTCGTGTGCTCGAGTCTGTGTTCGACGAAATGGTGATTGGAAACACGAGATCAGCATTACTTTTGTCGGTGGTGGTGGTGTTGGTTGTGGTGGGGGTTGGTGGTGTGCTGCTGGTTCAGTAGTCGATTATGTTGTGCCAATATGAATGCTTTCGTCATGCATCATGCATCTATCCATGTCAAATGGTTACCGTAGTGAGGACAGTAGAACTGTTGAATCCATATAGATTGTAGTGTGGTGGATATTGTTGTTTCTCTACTGATTGATAACTCAACTATGACATTTGTGCCACTCCAGCAGGCATCACCATCTTATTGCTACCGAGTGCACCATTGGTGGGTGATCTGTTTGTCTGTTTGTTTGAATTGTTTTTTTAGACAGCTTACTGTCAGGTCGACGAACCTCCTTAATGTATCAATTAACGGGCCCGCCTGGTCCGACATTAAATGTGTGAAACTGAATACTGAGCCTGTCTGTCTCGAATGTTCTCGAGGTGGTGGAAAGTTGTTTGCATTTTTGGAAGATGTCTTGTGCTTGTTGTAGAAAAGGTTGCGGTTGAGGTTGAAACATTGGTCCGGCCATTGCAGAGTTGGGCAACAGGAACGATGACATATTGTGACCAAATGGTAGTTGAGGCATGCAGTTGATGCATCATCATTGTCAGTTGTTGGGCCATGAAGGGTGTCATCATATTGGTACGATTGGGCCAACAAAGCCTGCTGTTATTGTTGTGGTGATGTGCCAAAGAACATCGGATTCGATGATGCAGTCAGGCCGACACCACTGCCCGGGGTGACTCGTACGTAAGTGTCCGGTGAGAGCAGATGCAGATCACCGGTAGAGGTCGACTTTGTCTCCTGTTGATAAATTGGCACTTGGCTCTTTGGCACTGTAATGCACGCGGCTGAGGACATACTGCCAGACGAGTCAGAGGTCCGTCGCTTCAGCACTCAAATTAGGTTTTTGCGTTTTCGTTGGGGATTCTGTTTGGTAGTGCTAATCTCAACCAAACTGGTCGAGTCAAATGAATGGACAGCATTTGTGGTTATACTGTTCGAGACATCCGAGGTTGAGTTGTCGAGTGTGTGACCGGGAGTTGTGGAGTTTGGCTGAGAGAGGCTTAGTGTTAGGGCCCCCACCTGGGTAACTTCTTTGAGTTGCTCCACTTCGGACACAAGAGTGCACAAGAGGTAACAGTTTGTCACGCAGTGAGTTGTTTCACGATTGTGATGCAATTGAGGTTAAGTCAAACTCAACCGGATTCCAGTATTTGCTCAAATAGATTCCGGGGGTGGACACTGGCGTGTCCGATAGACCAACTCTCGCCCGTTTCAAATCGTTGCAACTGGCCTCCGTGTTGGCCTCATCTCCATACACCAATGGTTGTCGCGTTTGCTCTGTTTGGAAGACGATATTTCGATGATGATGATGCTCTTCCGCGATAGCAGCCGCTGAAAAAATAATAAGATAAAGATTAGATTTTAGCTTGTTAGTTTTGAGCTAAACTGAAAGTGGTTTTTACTCTACACTGTGCTGTAACATCAAAGTACGATAGTGCGCGACTCTCCATAGCAGAGGCAGTGAAAAAAAAACAAAATAAAATCAGACAAAGTCGATTATCGGGCAAAACTTTATTTACTAGTTATGGTAGTATTACATGTGATACATTGTTGTGAAAATAAAAAAAAACACAAAACAGACCAAAACTACACGTGTCTAGTATTTAATGTCATAATCATATGTGTAATTTGCGATTTCATCGGAGATCTTCTATGGAAACGCTCTGGATATACTTGAACTCTTGAAAGCACCAATGAGTGACTATATCTTTGTGGATAAATTTCAAGTTGGTTCGCAAATGGAACATCTCAAGTCTGGGAAACAGTCTCGCCACATTGGCCACAAATGGCCGAAAGATTGCTTCCACATTAAGAATTTGTCCGTTCAAAACAACATTACTTTTGAACCATTCACCTAGAATATAATCGAATAAGCCATATCTACAAATCGAAATTTTGCGTATTTGAGTTGCCTGTTGACATTTGTAGATGGATCCACAGTCCCAAATGTCCAAACTGATCAAAACCAATTCTTGCAAGTGAACCAGTTTCGATACTGCAGTAAACAGTTCGCTGCCAAAACAAATGGTACTATTTGCCTCTTTACTCAACCACAATTCTTCCAGTGAAGAGCAGTGCTCCAAAAAGAGTACGGACCACCTGCAGATCTGCCACTTTGTAAAGTCTTAGCCAAGTGACTTGAGCCAGGGCAGGATTGCGCTCAAACATAGGCTCAATTAGTTGCACACCAAACGTCAGATACATCTCCAATTCGCGTATTGGTAGTACTCTTGGCTTAGTACAAAGGTCCCGTCCTACCATTTGTAGTATTTCGTTCAAATTAACTACCGAACAACCGAGGGCGAAACTCCGCATGAATCGTGTTGTTTTGGCAATGTCCCGAAGAGCCAATCGTGGGAACACTCTGGCTGCGGGGATTTGCACGTTGAGAGCTTCCAGTGGTGCTAGATGATCCTCAATTGCGCCGAAAAGTCGTCCTAGGAAATCTTCTCCTGTGTTTTCACCTCTGATACGCAGAATGAGATTTTCGACTCTGGGCAGCATTGACCAAAGTGCACTATACAAGTCAAGGTCCGGTGGTGTTCCGGTAATTCTGTCGCACAAGTTCAAATACTTGATATTACGAAACAGTTTTCCAATAGACTTAATTGTGCCATAGTTCCAGTGAGTCTCACGAATGGACAGTACCTTCACTTGGTTGGGTGCAATCGTTATGCCTTTATCATTTTCATCCCAATTGAGGCGTCTTGACAGCAGTTCAGACCGGATCAGCATCTTCAATGAGTTCTCTTGCTCTTGGTCGGTTTCGTCGTCTTTCAAAACCAAAATCAGCGCCTTCACCAGGCTACAGTTGCGTTTAACTTCTTCTTCAAAGAGATGACTAACTGCGCGTAGTTGTATCTGCTTGGCCATATCGAAATTGTCCAAGAAGTTGTCAACCAGGAATCGTTGAATGTCGTAACTGTAGGGAGCGAATGCGGATGGTTTGTTTCGAGTTGATCGACGAAGTGTCGGCGGCGGCAATGGTTGAGCCTCTTCAACGTCTTCATCCAGTGGCCGTTTGTCGGCCGGTTGGGCTTCATTCGATTGATTTTGTTGATCCATTTTGGCAAATACACACACTAACTGATTGAATTTAAACTCAAATTAAATCAAAACACACAATTCGAGTTCAAAGTTATCGATGAGACGGAAGCACAATCGGCTTGGACGAACTCAACACGAAATCACTCACAAGCAGTGAGTCACTCCAGTGGACACAATGCACACACACAGTCACCAAGCCCAGTGCACTGCAGTTGACGAGTGGTCTCCGATCTGCCTGTGCTCCTCTTCTCACTCACAACAGACAGTACGTATACACACACAGTCACTCAGCACAACACTGCCATTACGACCAGCTCGAGCTCTGTTCAATTCAGCGTACACGCACAGAAGCACACACGAAACACATAAAACAGTTGAACGAAACAGATCGAATGACATTTGGTGTTAGCCTGTGTATGTGTGTCTGTGTGTGTGTGAGTGCCTGGCAATCGTCATCGGCACATGAACGTTTCACTGGAAGAGAAGAGGAGATAGAGAGCATTTGAGAGCCGAACATAAAGGCCAACGCATAGCGTGCTTCGTGTCGGTTGAGGAGAGCGAAAGACAGAGTGAAAGTGAGAGAGAGAGAGAGAGAGAGAGAGAGAGAGAGAGAGAGAGAGAGAGAGAGAGAGAGAGACAGGCTCACAGGCATACATACACACACACACAACTTCATACAGAATTGATGTGCCATTGGTGACCAGTGACAGATTGTTCTCTCTCTCTCTCTCTCTCTCTCTCTCTCTCTCTCTCTCTCTCTCTCTCTCTCTCTCTCTCTCTCTCTCTCTCTCTCTCTCTCTCTCTCTCTCTCTCTCTCTCTCTCTCTCTCTCTCTCTCATTTTGATAATTTATTTAACTATTTTGAGTTGCTCACACAATGTTTGAGATGCTTTTGGCTTGCACTACTTACGTTATACTGTTTTTGTTATTGTCTTTCCGATTGACTTTTTCACTCACTAGTCAGTGCTTCATCTCTGTACGATTGAACAACTGCCAATTGATCAAGTGCCGAGTTTGTTTCTACAATTATGAGGCAGTGTAATTGCTGAAAGAATTTGAACATTGATTTCAGTTGATATTTTTCTTCAACTGCCTCAATTATCTATCACAATCACTTCCGACAAATCCGATGTACTCATACATCTGCCTGCTCATCAAATCAATCCCCAATGCTTAATGTCCTGTTACTGTTTTCTAAATTAGTCAATTTGCATTTTTTTCAAAACAACAACAACACACTCAAACCTGTTAATAAATCAATACATCATGTCTTCAGAAGTTTAATTTATATTAATTATTAATTAATAATTGTCATATTTAGTTAGACAAATTATTAATAATTCTTTATTATGTTAAACAATCGCATTTATTTGTCAGAGAATTGCTAACATTTGGTGACAAAATGATATCTGATTCAAAAGTGAGTAGCAACATTGCACTTGAGATCCATTCAAAAACCAAAAGAACCTTCAGTAAGAGAGAGAGAGAGAGAGAGAGAGAGAGAGAGAGAGAGAGAGAGAGAGAGAGAGAGGACAATAACTCTGTTCGATGACATTCGACTGATAACAATGTAATGACCTTATACTTATCAATGATCAATACCATCGAACAGTGTCAGTGTCAAATGTTAGTCTTGACTAGATTGAAGCGAACGAACCTTTGTATTGAAATCAAACTTAATGTATTGGAAGACATCACTCATAGGATTCAACAAAAGTCAGGTATCCTTATTATTACTTTGTTTTGTACCTTTGAATGACATCTTCGAATGCACTGCCATTTGATCTGTTTCCATGTGAATGGGTTTTAATGCGCAGACACGGGAAAGCAAACACAGCAAAAACAGTTGACCACTGATGTCCATCCAATGCTTGACCACACTCGATGATAATCGAAACTGTGCTCACAGATAAGGCCTAAACGGTTAATTGATTCAAAGACAATACACCCTATAGACATTGTCTGTGAATACAGAACACATTGAAACGAATCGTCAGCGTATGTACGGCTGTACAGCGCAAATGGGGCACAAACTCTGTTGAGAATAAAATTTAAATGCTTGTCAATGCATTCCAGAAATTCATGCCTGATGTTATTCGTTTTTGATGGAACTGGCTCGAATCTATACGGGAATGAAAATCTGGACTTTGATCCCAATTTTCTTTGCTTTTTTATGTCAATCTTGTAATGGTATGAGCAGCAATTGATTTGGTTGATTCAATTACTGCTCATTACCATTCAAGATCGGACACCAAAAAACGACCTAGGTCATAATCTAAAGTCTGTCCCGTACCTTTGTCATAGGTCAAGTATGATGATGATGTAGAATATGAGGTCAGTAACAATGATGGATCTCGATGGTCAACGATGACGATCACTTACCAAGTAAAGAAGTCCAGCGGAATATAATTTGACGAGAGCTTGATCCAAAAGTTGTAGAAAACAACTACTCAACTATCAAACTAGTTGCTTTCTACAGACTTTCTGATCATTCCCGTCCGTTTAGGTAAACGTCATTTGTCGTGTTTGTTCCGATACCTTTAAAGACCCAACAAATTATATCACAAATTAGCGTTTCGCACACACAGAGTCAATCTAATGTTCTCAAATCTCATGTCATCAAAGAGAGCATGCTCAGTAAACATTGGCTGCTATTAACATTTGAGCAAATTAATTTGACTTTGTGTGTGAGTACGAATGTATAATTGTATTGGGTCTTTATCGGTACGATGTGTTCACTCCTCAGAGGTTTGGAACGAAATGAAGAGGAGAAATGTGAAATGTTTTCGTTTCCAGTTTTTTGTTTACTTTTTAAATTATTGCCAGGGTGATCTAACCGTGCCTCCTCCGGAAGTTAAAACTAATAAACGAGCTATCCACTCATTTCATCTAATCGATGATCTTCGTCCGGTGTTGCGACAATCGTGTTTACGACTTCACCCGTTTCTGGATGAGTTCTGGTACTTTCGAGTTGGACTTTCGCAAATTTAAGGTAAGAATGGTGCAAATTAATGAGTTTTCAAACAATTAATTTGTCGTTAATCACTAAGCACTGTCATTTGCTGTCAAAATTCTGTACCGGAATTTACGTGCGCCAGAGGTGGCCTTCGGAGGAGTCAGGTGAGAGCGGGTTTAATGCTGTTTGAGTTGGATCAATCGGAAAGTTGAGTTCAGTGAGTTCAACCATTTGAGAAATCTTATAAGAAGACAATTAGTGTACGTGTGTTGTATATGTTGTGAAATGTGTTATTTTCGTTTAGTCAATTAGTGCTAAACTTGGATATATAGCTCATTGGCGTCTCATAGTAGATCTTTATGCTTTAGTTGGTTACGGGTCGTTTCGAGACAAGAATTTTATTGTGTCCAACAATCAAACGCTCTTTGTGGCGTTGGGCAAGAGCGGATGCTTGCGATCGATTGCATTAAGGTCTAGTTGAGTGCATTCTGTGTTGATATGCCAAATGGAAATGAAGAACGATTGCATTGAACTGACCATTGGTCAAACCAACATAGGTGACACAACAATGGGCACGTTTGCATTTGACATAATTCGAATAGACACTAACCAGAAAGTAGTGACCAAATTTGTGTATTTACAAAAAGACTCGGGTTAGGGTTCCAGTTTTGGTCTGAGGAACTATCAAAATTGGGCATAAGTTCTGCCACAAGCCAAAATGGTCATGTTGTTCGCTAACCACTCACCGTCGAACACATGAACACAGACACACTCCACAAACACCAAACCTTCGACTTACTTTCTTAATTAATTCATATCTCTGGAAAGGTTAGTGCTTGGATCATTTGGATTAGATCAATGTGCTCAGAATTGAAAATACTTTAGAAAGAATAAAGAAACATCGACTGCTTATTCGATTGTGCCAGCATAATCTTCTTCAAAATTATACATTACAATTTAATTGCGAGGGAGGCACTATGTCATGCCACTGCCCTGCACTGCTTGCCACAGTTATTCCACCCGAGCAATCGAACGGCCACCGACTCTGCTTTCTTGTTGATATTCGTTAATAAAGCGATACAAATTACAATTAAGAGTCGATTAGTATTGCTTGGGACATGTGCCCAATAGAATGAAACTCACTCATTAAAGCTCGATCGATCTGATAGCGGACCGTAAATGTGTGTGCCGGTGTGATTGCATGCGGCGGCGCACTATTTGTCTGCCAAGTCGGTTTGCGTCGTTTTTTTGTACACTACCAACAGATTTCACAATTAGCATAGGAGTGCCATCACGTGTGGACAATCGTAGAATTAATTTATCTTTATCTTTCTTTATCTATATATAATTTAATTCAGAATGTTAACAAACGAGACAAGTTGCCCAGCACCGAACAAGTGATGCACAGACACACACGCACACACACACTTTACGTGAGTGGCACTATGGTAAGGCAATGTGCTCCACTGTTGTGTTGAACTAATCGAACAGGCAGTGGAATGCCACAAAATGTGCACCAAAACCATTGATTACGTTTAGTTTGGTTTGAGATTACTATGCATTGAAAACTGTAATCGAATTAATATCAATACAATTAGTGCACAATTACAATTGCATAAAACTTCGGGCCAATTCCGAATGGCAACTAATGCCCAGTGCAGTCACAGGGCCGATTTAGCATTAATGGGCACTGCTGTCCACTTCCAAATGGTTCGGAATTTTAAATAACAGCAAATGTTTAATTCCTTTTACGATCTTAACATTGCACACTTGCCGGACAGACACAACATATTTGGCCTTTATTCATTAATGGCTATACAATTTGTGTCATCATTTTAAAGCGATTACAGTAATACGGGCCTGTTGGCCTCTATCACAAGCTGGTGTTGAACGAAAGTGTTGACAAGGTCTGGTCAACCGTTTGAGTCCTGACACATGTCTGTGTCACTGAGAGTGACTTTATTTCTGTGATGTGTCAACGCCGAAAAGCCATATAATAACGACAACTTATGGCAGGCGGAAATCTCTGAGCAAACGATGGTTTACTTGATTGATTTGAGCAATGAACTAAATTTAAGTGATACACAAGGCAAACGGTGCACGCCATTGGATTAATGCAAGCACTCACTGACGTGCATACATGCAAGCACACACAAACACCCAGAGGGACACTTGATCATTACTTTCTAATGTACAATGCACAGTGCCATCAAATGTGCATCGCACCATTTGATCACAATTGGTTGGTGTAGATTTGTTGGTGTTGGTGCTGCTGCTGTTGCTGATAAAGCTGGTGTGGTTGTGATTGTGGGGGTCGTTGTCGCCGGTAGTTTATCTCCCAATATGAAAATTGGATTTATTCTTCTGTAGATGATGATGATCACGATGAGTTAGTCTACGATAATCAACTTGATGGTGACCAGCTTGGTTATTTGTAATTTGGTTATGGGTAAATTGGTATTGGGCCATTTGGTTTTGGGCTATTTGGTTTTGTTCAACTGGGTCATCGTCAATAGAAATAAGGTCCACTTGATGATGGCCGACTACGTTTTGGTCATGAATAGGCTCCATTTGGTACTCGTAAATTTGAACATGGCCTACTTCACCATCAAATCCAGTGACAGGAACAGCAGGTTGCGGTTGTTGTCGTTGTTGTTGGTTGTCTTGATCAAACTGAAAAACGATCTCGACAATCGCTTGAATGTCATCATTGGTTTCCATGGCTGTATTCTTCTTCTTCTTTATAATCTTCTACTTCTTCTTCTTGTGTCCTTCGAGTTCGAGTTTCAAGTTTCAACTGAAATCGTTTCACTTAAAGTCAACTCAATTTATGCAATCGCAACCGAACAGAACGAGTATCGCGATTAAAATGATTCGACGCACATGTCACGGATCGGAAAGGAAAGGCAGAGAAGTCCACAAACTCAAAACAGTTTATTTCACGGCAAGGAGAAAACCACAAACCCAACGGGAAAACTGTGGAACCTTTGCAATCAAACAACACTTGGCCTGTGCCTAGAACAACAATCGAACCCACGGAGGAGGCGGCACACAAGTCAATCAATGACTAATCGACATCCAGTCGATCTAAACAGCTCGGGTTGCGATTTACGGGAAGACCAAACACAGGGGACTCGAGAGGACCGTTCAAACGGGAAGCCAAGATGAAAACCAAGAGCGTTGGCGTCGGGCGCGATGACCAATTCGGGGGCACTACGGACTGGACCGGAAACAACAGAACTCGATTCAACAGACACAAGTCAGCACAGACAGGACATAGAACGGGAACCGAGAGCGAACTGGATCAACCAGCGGACACTCAAAGTTGGTGGTTCAGAATGATACAGCATTCGGGCGGGCGCATCCTTAAATATGGATCTGGGACAAAGGGAAGAAGGCAAGCTTAGGGACGGTACCGGACCTTACCCAGCCAGTGATTGGTTGATCATACAGAGTGGACACGGCAACGGTGTTAGGTAGAATAGTTCGAGACTGACTGCAAGGAGGCGGACTATCACGAGGTCAAAAAGAAGAAGAGAAAAGGGGGGTTAACCTGTCCCCCCTAGTCACCATCGATGAGAACATCGAATACAAAACCCAAGACCGTGGGACCGGGATTGCTAAAGCAATAAAACTGTCACAACCTAAGATTTACCGTTTGCGTTGAGGCACCAAGTTGCCTTTAATTGACCATAGCGAACGCCGCTCCGGGCTAAACACATGTGTCTTCTCTCGACCATCGGTACGCAGCGTATACGTGATCGAAGCAGTGCTCGCTCCTCACCCGTCGGTGTAATCCGATACGAATCAATCGACCGACCGACGGAGCTGGCCCTTACCAGCCCAAGCACCACCACCGCGGTGCCATTAAGCACTCGCTCGGCAACCATCATCACCGAGAGTGGGAGAAAGGGAATAAGGGGAAGAGAGGACGAGGGGGAGAAAGAGAGAGAGAGAGAGAGAGAGAGAGAGAGAGAGAGAGAGAGAGAGAGAGGGTGAGGGGGCGAGGGTTCCCTAATAATTATACCGACCAACTAATTCCTATGAATTCAATCAAAAGGTCATTAAGGTCATCAATGTGTCTCGTCTGCATAGTGAATTCGGACAAATAGAATGTGCACAATTGTTTGACCAGCAAACAGTCCAATAGACCCGCGCTCACGATCAAAAGAGTATCAACGGTGCCGGCTGCCAATACTCTCCGATCGCCGCAATGTCCAAGTGCCCTTTTACACCCATCAGGTCCATTTACCGGTACTCAGGTTCCACCTGCTACCTGTTTATGAGACATTAGAGAGATCAACTCACACTGAGGGAGAGCTTCACTGCCACACGTTGACTTTTGACGCTGGGCGTCACAGCACACACATAAGTGCACATGGCAACGCTCCAGATGCACACACAACACACACAACACTCAATACACTCTCCATAGTCCACTTATTCGAATTTTATTTTTCATTCTTTTTGGTTGGTTGATAATGTTCTTGTAATTCGTGCTGGCTGCTTGGAAGCAATCTTACTAGCAACCTAAGTTCTATCCAGCTCACAACTATCCAACCTTATCTTTCAACCTGTCCAATCTGCGTACAGAGCAGAAAGACTTCTCTCGAGCAGTGTCATTTGTTCGAACGTGTGATGGTGAAGTTGGGTAAAACTTGACTGCTCTATTCTTGGCTTATGTGATGCTCTGCTGATGAATATTTTGATGTTGAGAAAAATGCAGGGAGACAAGAACAAGGCGAAGACAGGCACCAAGTGACAAATACCGAGATAGTAGACCACATTATAACAGTACACACTCTGTGTGTCAAAGACTAACGCTCCAAATGAAGAGTTTGTCTTCTGTTGCAGACAGTACCACAGCAATCAATTCAATCAGCTTTTTTACTGTGAGTGAGTGGAACCAGAAGAAGTGCAAAACAATGCTTTAATCTGTCAGTAGATCAACCTTAAAGTCATTTGGACTGGAACTTGTGCTAAATTGTTAGAGTCACTATTGGTGACTTGATCGTCAAGTTCGATGGCACGCAGGGACTCATTTGGAAGAGCATGACATGTGCACGAGTGCCTAGACAAACTAGGACCTAAATGGGAGAAAGGTGATGAGTGACTGAAGTGGACAAGATACCTTAGGTTGGTGGTGGTGGTCAGAAGAAATCGTTTTGTCACTGATTGATGGAACGAAGTCGAGTGACTGCCTGGAAGTGGCTCAATGCCCAACAATCCAAAGCCTTACACCAAAAATATGCTCATAGTGTGTTGTGTGTTGCTTGTGGTCTCTGTCAGTGAGCTATTGTGAGTCTGCAAGAGTAATTCACTCAAACATCACCTTTCTGCTGCATTGAGAGTGCAGTGACGGTTGCCTGTCTGCCTGCATCTCGTACGTTCTCATCGTCTTCTCGTCTGTTCTCTCTCCATTCAATTTCTTCTCGTGTTTTCTCCAATGGCGATCACTGACGGGCAAAATAGTGCTGTGTGTGACTTGGCTTGGCCCTTTTCACAAGCACCGCACACTGACTCGAATAAAGTCACCAAAATCGGTTGAAACTAGAAGATCAAACAAAACAATATAAAATTCTATCCACTGCGAATGTCTACCAAATATGATATAAACTGTGTGTGTGTGGTTCACTATACGATTAGTGTGTCTGGCTTGTATTTGTATTTATTCAGCTCAGAAAGACTTTGCCCGTTTGTCTTTATTTGTTCGAATGGTTATCGAGTTGTGTGTGCCTGTGCCTCCACACGAGTGTTAACCACTAACCGATAGAACGCAACTCATAACTCCGCGCGCACACACACACGGTGTACACAAGTCGCGATCGTTATTTCGGTGATTTTCACTCTCTCCACAATCGGCCATTCGACACTGGCCTTGTGTTGCTCGGGCTGTTGTTTGTGTTAGTGTGCTCTCGTTATGATGGGGTTTCGCTTGTACAATATAAATCATAATTACAACAGACAAACGGCGGCAACCCAACACTATCTTGTAAGTGCTGAGATGCCGAGAGTCTCATCACCACTGCCCCAAGTTGTCCATGTTTGTGCAAACTCTACCTGGCCGAGCAGGCTCGCTGATGAGTTTCACTGCAGTGACATTGTTCGGAATAGTGTTGTGATACACTAGTTCACTACCTCGGCTGGTTTGGCCCAAAGGCTAAAGCAGAGTGAGAGTGAAACAATTTCTTTTGCTTCAAAATCAAGAAAACTCCATAGGCCGTAATGTGTTTGCATACTTCACTGCATTGTCTTGCTTGGCCGAATTTTCCACTTATTCGCAAATGACTAAATCTCTCTCTCTCTCTCTCTCTATCTTTCTCACTCTCTCACATTGTACTACAGAATGGTAAAGGACAGAATGCAGTACGAGTGGCTGAGTTGGCTGCCATGCCGAACTGTGTTGTCCGCCCGACAGGCCATCTCCTTAAGGTCATGCACGTGAGGCAACAACCAACCAACGTATGATATCATGAGACACATGTTGACAAACATGATCATCTTGGCAGGATAACGATTGGGTCTATTTGAGTCGATTAGAAAAGTTAACCAGCCAAAACAGGTCAACACGAAGGCAATGTTTGCGCCAATGTTCACGGCAAAAGTGATTCGATCGTGTTGCTCATCGGTGTACAGTGGATTCGGGTCACACCGCAGTGAGCAGCCATCAATGTGCGTATACCACAACTGTTCCTCTTTAGTGCTGAACAGTGGCGCCTGACATCGTGAGTTGTCGATCGTACTGGTGGTCGCTAACCGACAGTCAGTGTAACAATTCTAACATTTGGGATGAGTGGGAGATTGACGGTGTGGGGAAAAGAGAGTCTGATTGTCACATCGATGGAACTGAGGCCAGATGAAGTGCTTGTCCAACATCTTAAAGGTAATCTCATCCGCACATCTCATAGACGGGCAGAAACACTCGGAAGGCGTCAAGGCCACATCGAGGATAGAACGAAGCGCACAGCACCGACTGCAGTGCCTTCCAACTGAGGTATGGCTCGTAAGCCTTTCCACTCTAAAAAATAATTCTCAAACAAATCGGCGATGATGATGACTTTAATGATAGGTTTGTTCCTCCACATAGAACATCTAACGACAAACGGTGACCAGTACCGCGCAATTCTCTCCCAAGATCTACACACTCATCCGACCTGAAGACGGGGACTATTTCCTAAAGTGACTGGACATGGTGAGCTCGCACTTCTTGTCGTATCGATTCATCACTAGTCTTTCCTGGTTGCTTGCCTCATTGATTCGCTACATATATTTCCAGTTCGGCAAGAAAGGTGACCATCAACTTCCAAATTGGGTCCCAGTGAGGCTACCTTCGCCGTTTGTCAAACATCAATCTCGAGACCAACACCAAGTGGAATGAACACTAACCGTGAAGAGCCATTTTCCAGTCCAACGAATCGCACACACCATACATCGTGTGGCCATCATTCTCACCAGTAAACCAAATGATGAATCTGTGCACAAATGGCGCAACCCAAGACATAATGTCAAGGCAGCCTCTTTACTCGTCCACTCTACCAATAAACTCCGATATGTGTTTGCAAATATATTTATTTATTTGTATGAATTAGATATCTGAAATGACAAACTAAAGTGAATATATGTTCAACAATCTATTGGTTTGAACTAGTATGTTGATGTAATGAGACTCTTTGTCATGCCTTTGCAGCCTTTGGACAGTTTTGCTTTCATTAATTAAAAACTCTATTTATATAACTGCCCAATCGAGGACTGGTTTCATCGAAAGTAATCTTTAAAAGTGTCTCACGTTGTTGGCTTCTAAATATTGTTGCAATTTTTGTTTCAAAGTCCGTTTTACATGACACATTGCATGGATAAGTACACCATCCATAACTACCAATGGAGAGTTCTCGAAGGTTTGGGAATTTTATAGTAATAAAGTTAACAAGCCTTTCTGCATAACCCTCGGGAACAATGTTACGTACAAGATTCTGACGGCCGAGTGTCAACTTGATGATGTTGGACGCAATGCGGCCTTCTCGACATATGTCGAACCAGGTGTGGAAGAGCGTCAAGTCAGTGATCGTGTCTTGACGGGCAATCCAGTCCACATGTTGGCTGGTGATCAAAGTCTGAAAAGAGATGGAGCATATTATGTTACAAGGTGTACACTTGAGATGTCTGATGTTAAGTTAGGTTAGGTTAGGTTACTGTTGTCAGATGCTGAGTTGGCCATCGCCAGTTCGCTATACTTGTCAATTTGACAACTCAATGGAGTTTCATTCAACACTTACATGACTATAATAATATAATCCCAACTTTTTCAATTGGGGACAACGTTGAACAAAGTTGACCACTGAAACATTTTCAAGATTATATGGTATATTGACAAGCTGCAGTTGTTCCAGTTTAGTATAGAGTGGTAAGCCTTTGCACACATCATCAAAGTTAGTTCCGTTTGAAATTGAAAATGACAAACTTTTCAATTGGCTAGTCGTTTGTTGTGGGATTGCTATTTGCAGTTTGCTTGACTGCGCTGGTGGTTTAGGCGTGCCGATGCCCACATTTGCAAAGATTCTCTTCAAAGGATTATCCATTGATTGCGACCCTTCATAAATACTTCGAAATATATGCATTGAGAAGTGCTCCAATGAACGAAGCTTTGCCAAAAAAGCTTCATCAAGACTGTGTGTCAAAACATAACGCTCACATAAATCAAATCGTTTCAAAGTCCATTTCATCTGTCCCACAGTTTGGCAAGTTAATGTCAAACTCTCTTCCATACCAATTCCGTTACTGATCAAACTGAACGATTCCAGTTCGGTGAACTTTTCAAGCATATTCAATAGAAGAGGGAATCGATTTCGAGTGGAGTGGTAATCGAAAAAATCAAAGTTGACAACCAGAACGGTGATGTTGGAATAGAAAGTACAAATTTGGTCAATCCAATTTTGCGTAAGGAAAATCTGTCCAACTGTCACCTTTGCCTTCGTGTGAGCCTCCAGTTCTGGTTCTATCCAATGTTCATCAAATAACATAGTTCGGTGATAAATCTTAGGCTGGCAAGTGTCATAGTAGCGCAAACTTTGTCCTTCTTCAAGCGAAGGCTCACATTGAAGCTTCAAAAAGTGTGTCGAACGAAACACTCTATCCATTTGATTCTTCCAGTAATGAGACACCCGACGAAAGCGAAATTGATCGTGAGTTGGGAGCTTTTGAAAAATTGTTAGAAAAACATTGTCTGGTAACATACTGATATGTTTCCTGCTTCGTTTTCTTAAACTTCGTAATTTATAATCGTCCAATTTTTTAGGTTTTTTGCTCGTTCGCTTCGATTTAGGGTCTTTCAGTTGAGGCACTGGAGTGGGTCTTTTCCAAAAGATTGAGACATTTGAGTTTGTAGATTCATCTTCATTAGGTGCTTTCTCATTTCCAGCATTTAAGCCTGCTCGTGAAAGAGAAGAGCAACCTAACTTGGTGACTTTGTTTTCCTTGGACACTGGAGTTTTGGATTCGGCACTCGATGCTTGCGACTTCTCCGATGAGCCAGGCGTATCGACTGAGGGTGAATTATGAGTTTTGTCCATATTCGCCAATTAGTCACAAGGCTTATTGTAGTGCTGGTGGGTGGAGGTGATGAGAAGGCGGGGGAAGATGAGGTATGAGTCTCAATCGATTGTAATCTAAGTCACTCTTGTTTGGATGCAATGGAAACGGTGTGAAGTTAGGTCTATTGATGCGATCGATGATGATGATGAGAAGGTAGAGGAGGAGGAGGAGGTATGAGTCTCATTCGATTGCAATCTAAGTCACTATTGTTCGGGTGCAATTGAAACGGCGACGAGTTAGGTCTATTGATGCGATTGATGATGATGATGAGAAGGTAGAGGAGGAGGAGGAGGTATGAGTCTCATTCGATTGCAATCTAAGTCACTATTGTTCGGGTGCAATTGAAACGGTGACGAGTTAGGTCTATTGATGCAAGTGATGATGATGATGAGAAGCCGGAGAAGGTTTAGGTGTGTGTATCAATCGATTGTAATCTAAGTCACTTTTGTTTGGATGCAATGGAAACGGTGTGAAGTTAGGTCTATTGATGCAATCGATGATGATGATGAGAAGCCGGAGAAGGTTTAGGTGAGTTTCTCAATCGATTGTAATCTAAGTCACTATTGTTTGGTTGCAATTGAAACGGCGACGAGTTAGGTCTATTGATGCAAGTGATGATGATGATGAGAAGCCGGAGAAGGTTTAGGTGTGTGTATCAATCGATTGTAATCTAAGTCACTATTGTTCGGGTGCAATTGAAACGGTGACGAGTTAGGTCTATTGATGCAAGTGATGATGATGATGAGAAGCCGGAGAAGGTTTAGGTGTGTGTATCAATCGATTGCAATCTAAGTCACTATTGTTCGGGTGCAATTGAAACGGTGACGAGTTAGGTCTATTGATGCAAGTGATGATGATGATGAGAAGCCGGAGAAGGTTTAGGTGTGTGTATCAATCGATTGTAATCTAAGTCACTCTTGTTTGGATGCAATGGAAACGGTGTGAAGTTAGGTCTATTGATGCAAGTGATGATGATGATGAGAAGCCGGAGAAGGTTTAGGTATGAGTCTCATTCGATTGCAATCTAAGTCACTATTGTTCGGGTGCAATTGAAACGGTGACGAGTTATGTCTATTGATGCAAGTGATGATGATGATGAGAAGCCG
>JAKIJQ010000049.1:337500-410000 GCA_023373905.1 Rhizoglyphus robini | reverse complement strand
ATCATTGTTGGTTTACATCAATGGAAAGCCTCATTACACGCATAGGACCGTTGCCAATTGAAGTTTACAGTGCAACTTTGCATGTACGATTTGAATGCTTTGCTTATGTCATGTGCACATTCTCCATTTCAAATGATGTCGGGTGACATTGACACTGTTTAGGGCTACTGGGCCGAGTATGGATCCAAAACAGACACTCGATATGAATACATTGGCATGCTCGTCATCATATTTCTGTTCAAACATGCTTGTGATCCCCATCGCCACTCGTACGATCGCACACACACACACACACACACACACACACACACACACACACACACACACACACACACACACACACACACACACACACACACACACACACACACACACACACACACACACACACACACACACACACACACACACACACACACACACACACACACACACACACACACACACACACACACACACACACACACACACACACACACACAAATTACTAAGTACAGGCACTAAGGCACTAAGTATTGCCACTGCACTGCACTGGCACTGTGATGCCACCGACCAAATCGAACGGCCACACACTCTTGTTGGCATTCGTTGATTAACCGTTACCAATTGCAATTAAAACTCAATTAGTATTGCTTTGCACAAGTGGCCAATAGGGCGTGACTAACTCACCAAAGGACGCTAGATCGATCTGATTCCCTAGCTTGAATCTGTGTGTCGGTGTGATTGCATGCGGAGCGGCACTATTTGTGTGACCGAGTTGGTTTGACTCTACCAGTTGATTTCACATTTAGAATCAGAGTGCCATCACGTGTTGACAATCGTTGTGTTCATTTATCTCGCCAGAATGCAGAATGTTAACTGCATTTCACAAATGAGACAAGATGCTGAGCAGCGAAGAAGTGCAACACAAGCACACACACAATTTACGTGAGAGCCAACTTAGTAAGCCAATCTACTCCACTGTTGTGTTGAGCTAATCGAACGGGCAGTCCACACGCCAATCTCACCAATCCATTGACTTGCTTGTTAAATTAATTCATATCTCGGAAACGGTTATTGATGAGATCATTTGGGTTAAACCATCGTGTTCAGAATTGAATATACTTTAAGAAACAATATACATCTACGAAAATGGCCATGTTGTTCGCTTACCACTCACCGTCACAACACGAACACAGACGCGCACCACTCACACCAACCCTCGACTAACTTTCTTAATTAATTCATATCTCTGGAACGGTTAGCCATTGGATTATTTCGATTAGACCATCGTTGCACGAACTCACACAGACACACCAAGGAACTTAACTTGCGACTGACTTGCCTATTTAACTATTTGCCAATTTAATTCATATTTCTGGAACAGTGTGTGATTGGATCATCTGGATTTTAGCATAATGTTCAGAACTGAAAACACATTATGAAAGTTATTGAAACACATCAACCGGCTGCGCGCTATTTCGTATGTTTGGATTTTTCGAATCGCGGGCATAGCGCAAACACACACGCACCAAAATGCATTACAATACTCAAACTTTGTCATTTTGTGTTCACCGTTCTATATTTTTTTTAATCAACTTGTCTGTTGATAAACATAAGATGAGTTGAGAAAAATGGGGAATTTCCAATAAACTTATTTTTGTTTGTAAATTTATTTGTATTTTCAAACACAAATTCAATAGTGCAATAATATAAGTTAGAAAAATTACTTGGGCAGTGGCGACGCCTTTTGGTTCAGATTTGAACAAAAGTTAAGTTAACGAAAACAAAGTTGCTTAGTTTTGCCTTTTCGGATTATAAATTGAATTGTTAATTATAAATTTTGGTTTTAAACTACTGCCAATTGCCTAACGTACAATGGACTTTGCAGGGAGAAGGATTAAACGAAAAGACAATGAAAGCAGGGTTATGTGCTAAGCATGATGCTGTGTCAATGTATTAGGAGAAGTGAGGCAACATACTCAAAATGAATGGATTCTCGAGACCGCGTGTCGAGTGTCGGCCGCCCAATTTATTTGTGTGCACTGAGTGCCTACCGACTCTACCCGTTCAACTCCTTTGATGAGTAGTCATTGTTCATAGTAGTTCGGTAAACCTTTGAACAATACCGATTGTGCAATAGAGGGAAATATGTTCTAATGCATCTCATCCATTGAATTGCTTTAATAGTTAGTGATATTTGGAGAGCGTGTCAGCTAGGTTTGCGTGTTCACTATAATTGGCCGTTGGATGAACGACGAACGATGGACAGGCCTTGTGGAAGAGAGAACAGAACTCTATGGAGAAGAACATAAAAACTCTCCATTATACCTCAAATGGTTCTACAAATTTCCTCTATGTGTTGAACTGATTTGCACACATTGAATTTACTTTCACTAATAATTGAGCAACAGAATGAACTCGCCGTTTCTGGCTCCTTCCGTAGTTGCCAGTGTGTGTGTGTGTGTGTGTGCAAGTCACTAGTTGCCGCACTCGAGTCATTTGATCCTTTCAAAGCCTTTTTATGTGCAGTCGTTAATATAATGGTTTCATTCTGAGAACGTTACAGTTTGGTATGAGCGCCTGTGTTTTTGTTTTACACTGGAAACGATCATATGCAACCACGAACACTGAATAGGCAGAGAGGAAGGTGTAAAGATTGAGGTAGAGAGAGTGAGAGAGAGAGAGAGAGAGAGAGAGAGAGAGAGAGAGAGAGAGAGAGAGAGAGAGAGAGAGAAAGAGAGAGAGAGAGAGAGAGAGAGAGAGAGAGAGAGAGAGAGAGAGAGAGAGAGAGTGAGAGAGGTGAGAGGGTGAGAGAGAGAGAGAGAGTGAGAGAGAGAGAGAGAGAGAGAGAGAGAGAGAGAGAGAGAGAGAGAGAGAGAGAGAGAGAGAGAGAGAGAGAGAGGAGAGAGAGAGAGGAGAGAGAGAGAGAGAGAGAGAGAGAGAGAGAAGAGAGAGAAGCTCGGCAACAGAACATAAAAAACAAACTCATTAAGCAGTTTTGAGTTGTTCAGCAAATATCTATAAGTTGAACACATTGAGTGTTACTTTTACTAATAGATGAGTTCATTCATAAACATTATGAACTCGACGCTTGCATCGAGTGACATCTTCATCATTCGGTTTTCACTATGTCGCTGTACGTGAGAGTCGTTAGTCTAATGGCCTTATACCGAGAAGACAGCAGTTTGGTTTGTGTTGGTGAGTGGAAACATGAGTCCAACAGCAACATCAACAGCAATGTAGTCTCAGTTGGACATCAAATTGACTGAGTATGATCTCAAAATGTGATTTATAAGAATTGGCAAAAACAATTTTTTATTTAGTTTTCATTTAGAATTTGTTTAGTCATTTAACACATACATATTGTGTTCACAATGGACAATTGTATCGGACAAGTAAAACATTTGATTATCCAATCAATTTAAAAAGATCGGCGATCGGACTGTCCTGGTTCTGGTTCGGGTTCGGGCACAGGTTCCGGTGGTGGTGGGGGCGGCGGCGATGGTGGCCGTGGTGAGCGTGGTCGGGGTTTTGGTCGTGCTGATGGTTCTACCAGCTCGATTGGTCCGAGTGCCCAATCCTTGGATTGCCCTCCTTTTGGTACAGCTCGCTCAGCAGCAATTTGTGCCTGCATGATGATGACCATTTTGTCACCATTCGACGGAATAGATCCTCGTTTCATCGCCATTTTCACTGATCCGGTTGTTGTTCCTATAAATCAAATTCAATACAAACCACGAAATAGTACAATTGTGAATCGATGTTATCAGTAACAGACAGACAGTGCTTACCGAATTGTTCTCTCGATGACAATGACGGTTTAACTGTCTCGATGCTCAAATAGCCTTAACAGTCTTGTGTGTTTCGAGTTTTACGTGAGAGAGACAACGAAATGATCACTGCCCCCAAACAGAAGAAGAGATAGATCGACGAGGGCGGCCGCATCACCATTCTCGATACTTGGAATGGTATTGCACCGAGAGTTGAGTAATTTCAACATTAACACAGAGCAATTAGGCTAAATGGTCTATGTTCGATTGAGTTCAGTCTGTGTGTTTGGATGCATCCGGCGGCATAACTTACTACGAACTCTAAACGATCGATCGCTTTATGATGCAACACTCCTCGCTATCATTGCAATAGTATTGTAACTGCTGCATTCGAACTGACCTTGCCTTTCAATGCCTTTCTATATGTTGTCGTTAGGATAATGATTTCGTACTGAGAACGGAGACTGTCTTGTCACTCTGTGTATGATTGTGACAATGCACTCATCAGCAACATCAACCGCAATGTAGTCGTAGTCGAATGTTTATTGAATTAGTTATACAATATACTTGTTCACAATGGAGATTTGTTATTACATATTATAATTAATCTTTAGTTTGAATTACTCTACATTAACGCAATTTTGTTTTTGAAAAATAAGAAAAGCTAGTTTAGTAGTTTGGGAAAAGTCGTGAAAGCTAATTTAGGGGTTTTGAGACAATTGACATACTCACTTAGTTCCAAGAAGTACGCGCATTACCCTTTTCGCCCATTTTATAAATGGATCGTGATAACCAATCGTTCTGGCGTGCTTCAAATGCACTTTCTCCTGGGTCAAATTAGCGAACTCGTTCACAATCGCATGGATCAGTTGAGTTCGCAAACCGCTTTTCGATGGTAGACCTTCAATCGTCAACTCTTCGAGCATGGGAAATTGTGAAGCCCAGCATTCCAACAGTGGTTTGAATACATTAGCAGTGAGAGTGTGATAGTTTGTTGGACGCATAAAATAAAGTTCTTGATATTCGAGATATGAAGTGAAAAGCTTGTCTGAAGCCACTCGTAATCGCCGAACATTGAGCGCGCGTTGATGGGCTTAGATGCCTTTCAAGTTCCATAGGTCAATTGCCATCAAGGATATGTCGGTGAGATGTTCCATTCCAGCGAGTACATCAAGCAGATCGTGTCCAACCGATGATTCGGCCTATTTGTAGAAATGGGTTTAGAGTTATGGCGAAATTTAAAGAAAAAGACACCAAAATTGTCACGAACTTACCCAAATGGCCTCATCATCCCAGAGCAGTAGTGAATGCAACTGGGTAAAGTGGCGCATATATATATGAATCGTATCCATATCGCGAATTCCTATCAGTTGTAGTCGTGTGATATGACCCAGTTGTTACCAAACTATTGGCAACACCACTAGCGACGCCGCATCACCGGCCATCTCGACAGCGCCAGCTCATACGACACCTCAGTCTAGTCTGTACACCATGTTAGTCGTTGACACGATGACCAATCACGCCGAATAGCGGTGACTACTCGATGTACACTCATCCGAGTCAGCTCTTGTCCTCTCTACTGTCACAGTACACCTCTCTAGTGTATATAAGGACTGACCATAGTCAGTCCTGATAATTGTACTTTCAGTCTGTTGACCAATTAAATCGTTCAGTTAACCAACTGTCCTAACCTCTCTCTCGCCCTTCTCGATCCGCTCTCGCTACGGGACTGTGCCTTCATCACCTTTCCCGTAACACTAGTGCCGGATTGTCTTCCATCAATAGATCCATTTTGTCATATTCACGCATGTGAGTCATTGAGCCATCTGGCATTTCTTCTGCATTTCGGCCTACCTTATCCAAGAACTCGTATTGATTTTCCACCGAACAAGTCATAGAAAAGTTGCTCAAGCATGTCAATGTTCGCTCGAACCAATCAAAGTAAGCACATAAATTATCTTGCGCCAAAAGTTGAGAGACTTTTTGAATTGCACTAAAATCCTCCGAGTTCGCTTGAAATGCGAACTGGATGCTCAGAGTACTGCAGCACGATTGGCCTTTCCGTGTCTCTCTCCGTTCTCGTTGCTCTAATGGGACCATAACAGAGAGAACGATTCTGCTTGGTTTACGGGTATGTGTTTGCGCGTTTACAAGAAAAATAAATCAATATTGGACTTGGCAGTGAGAAGAATGCAGAGAGAGAGAGAGAGAGAGAGAGAGAGAGGAGAGAGAGAGAGAGAGAGAGAGAGAGAGAGAGAGAGAGAGAGAGAGAGAGAGAGAGAAAGAGAGAGGCTCTATGTTTGAGTGTTTCCCTCAACCCAATGCAACATCTATGTGTGCACGGATAGATGCGATGCGAGCGAACCCGTATGCCGTGTCTCAATCGTATGTGTGCAAATCAGTTCGATTTGAGTATACGGCCGATCTGTCAGAAGGGTAGCCGTAACACAAATTATGACGTAGGTAGAGGCCAAGTCTGTTCGGATTGTGCCTGTATGTGTGCTCTGGTAACGCGTTCATCAGCACTTTAGTTTGTAAGTTGCCTAATTGAAACAGTCAAATGCACACATGAACAGACCATTGGCTTTTTTATTTCATTTTCGTTCAAAACCATTTATTTCTTAAGTTTTAAGATCATTGTAATCTTTGTTTAATTTAGTAACTCAACACACACAAACATTTGCCGTCACAATGGAAAATACTGTTTTAATATATCATTTAAAAGCCATTGTAAAATTGTTTTAAATGAAAATACTTCTGTTCCAAACGAGTGAACTTCTTAACCATCATGTCGATGAGTTCATCCAGGAATCGGGCGATCGGGTTGAGATCGGCGTCAATGGTCAACTCTTCAACGTTGGGGAATTGTTTGGCAAAACTTGCCACAAATGGTTTGATTATTTGTGCACTCCCACGCTGGAACTGCTCTGTATTCTGATAATCTTCTACAACATGTTGAACGAGATATGAACTGAAAAACGTTTCAGTCACCACTTGAAGACGACGGACTTTGGATGCACGTTGTTCAAAGTAAAGTTGATATAAATAGAGGATTTTAAATCCATACAGGGACAATTCGGTGAGATGTTCCAATCTGTTCACAGTATCAATCCATTTCTGTTCAAAGCTTTGGATAATTGGAGTCTATTTAAGGTAATAAAACAATAGATAATAGTGTTAACATATTGGAAACTATATTTACTGACTTTACAGATACACAATCAATACTCTACTTCAATCTCAACCTGACGCTAACATGCCCCCGACACTAACCCTAACTTAATTTCAAACCGTGTTGTACTCACCGCAAAATCGTATTTCCTAACTGCAATTAGCTGCAGAGATTCCAGCTGGGTAAAGTGAGCCACATGAATCTGTAACTCTTCAAGACTGCTCACTTCAATCAGCTGTGGTCGTGTGATTTGGCCCAGTGCCGGATTGTGCACCAACATGCTGTCAAGTTTATCGGCACGAAGTGTGGCCCTCATTGACAGAGATTCCAGTGGTTTGGGTCGCCATTGCACAGACGTATTGAGGTTGTGTCTCCCTACCAATTGGATGATTTCATCCTGGTTCTCCACCATACAATGCATCGAGAATTTAGTCAAGAAGTAATCGTCTATACACTCGGGTGAAACCCGGGCTGAAGCACAGATGTAGTTCAGTGAGTGGCGCCAAAATGATCACGGATTGCACCGAATATCTCTGGCAGGAATGGATTTCCTTCAGGTTCAAAGCGCATAACCAAGCAGAATGTTTCCACATTGGTGAACAAAGCAAGCAGTGCACGCCACTTTACAGCTGGGAGCATATGGAATTCATCATTTGTGATGACCAAGTGTTTGACATGGCCAAACAGCTGTCCAGAATCGTCGAGAAATAGCAATCTCCTTGTGTTTCACCTTCAACACTTCAGCCAGAGTGTCGTCCATGTTTGCGTCAAAGTAGCGCCGATTGAAATTGAGGGCTTTGTTTGGCTCAAATATCGATTTGGAACATTGAGTTTTGGAATCTCGTAAATTGATTATCAGAGCTTTGACTGATTTGTAGTGGTGATGCACTTCACCGTCAAATAGTGGACCAATACGGCGCACATTTAGCTGCTCGCGAAAAGACCATTTGCTCAATACCCAGGACACTAGTAGATTGAGCAAGTCGCCTTCGTAGTCGGCGAACGCCACAAAATGCCATTTATCAGTAGATCGCTGAGTTGTTTGTACTGCCGATGTTGATGTTTGTGTATGTTCTGGTTCATGTAGTGGTTCCTGTTCTTGAGCCAGTTCTGCTTCGGGTGCTGGTTGTTCGGGTACTTGCATTGTAGATGGTTCATCCCGTTCAGCCATTTCAACTTCATTTCGTGCTCGTTTTTCTGCCTCGCTCACTTCATTAGACGCGCTTTGATCAGATATTTGCCTCTTTGCCATTTTGGCACAATTGAAAACAAAACACAGTTTAAAACAGATCACGACAATCAACTAATAGGGAAGCAGTTATATCGACGAGATGGATAATCGGACGAAGTCTCACACAAATGTCAAACAGACACAGACACACGCTGCAGAGTGTCAGGCCTGATGTGTCACGTAAGCCAAAAAGTCGTGCGAAAGGAACTTTCAACTGTCCTCTGCACGCGAGACTCTGTATAGTCGAACACGGTGCTACACTGCTCAATAGTCTTGCCAGTCCAGAGCTCACATCACCCAAAATACTGCAGTGTGTAGAGGTAGAGGTATTACCCGCACAGATACGATCGGATCGGATTGGAGTAGAGAAAATACATCTACATTTCAATCGAATGTGCTCTCATTTAGTCCATAACCGAAATCGATATTCAATTCCTGAAGAAAAAAGACAAATATAATCGTGATTCTTTGGATTCATTTTTATTGTGTTGTGTGTTGTTTAAAATACATCAAAATACATAAATAAGAGATTAAACAGTAGACGACGGTATTTACAATTAAGTGTTTGATAGGTACAATTAACATCCAACCTTACATGATAGGTTAAAGTGAAAGGTTATAATTAGAGACTAAAATGTGTGTGTTTGTAATGCGAGACTAAGGATAGAGATTGCCAACATAAAAATTGTGATTCTGACTGCTTTTAGCGCTCTTCATTGCTCATTGGTTAGACGATTTGGATGTCTTGATCTGGTTCACGTTGTCCACCATCAGCTACATTAGAGAAGAGGCAAGATACAGGAGTTAAGAGGGCCTATTTTTGAGATGATACTTATGTTCCGCAGATGAAATTTGATGATGATATAGTTCGGAAGCAAAGCCAAACACTCTGGTACAATTGTCCTTGTTGCACGGGAATTTGCCAGGCACATGAAACTTTCTCCAGTGTCTACTAGCGCTCAGTTGAGATTTAAACTCCCTCTTACAACGTGTACATGCGAATTCACATGGCAATGAATGGTTCTTAAGGTGCTTTTTAAGCGGAACTACCCCTACAAATGTCTGATTACAGTTCTTCACAAAACATTGATAAAAATAACCATGATATTCGCACATGTGAACGCCCAAATGTGTCATTGTTTTAAACTCTCGTTTTGGTTCATTGTCACTGCACTCTGGGCAATAAAAACGAAAGTATATATTTTGTTTTTTCTTATTCAAATGCTGCTCTTCATCATTGTTGTCACTATTATCACTTTCACCTTCATCCTCGTTAACTCTCTGCTGATGTTCTGGTTTTTGATGGTTTGAGTGCTTTTGGCTTGTGGATGGTCTTTGAGAAGACGAAGAGGATGAAGAAAAAGTAGACGATGACGAAGTAGAAGCTTGTTCACTTTGTCGAGTACGTTTTTGAGTTGGAAATTGTTTCGAGTTTAATTTTCGTTTCCTTTCCGTTTTGTGAACACGTATACCTATAGCTTTGTCATTACGGGCATTTTGCTGTTGTTGTTGTAATTGCTCATCAACATCTTCATTAAGTTGTTGAAGTCGTCGTTGCAGATCATCATCATCATCAAGTTGTTGTTGCTGTTGCCTGTCAGTTTCCAATGTCTTCTTACATTTACCGAATCCACCAGTAACCACCGTTCTTCTAGTATGAAATACTTCAAAATGATTCTTTAACTCATCTACCTTTTCAAATGAGTCGTCACAATGGAAACATCTGTATGGTTGTTGTTGCCGTTGCTGTTGTTGTTGCTGTTGCTGTTGTTGTTGCTGTTGTTGTTGCTGTTGCTGTTGCTGTTGCTGTTGTTGTTGTTGTTGCTGTTGCTGTTGCTGTTGCTGTTGCTGTTGCTGTTGCTGTTGCTGTTGCTGTTGCTGTTGCTGTTGCTGTTGCTGTTGCTGTTGCTGTTGCTGTTGCTGTTGCTGTTGCTGTTGCTGTTGCTGTTGCTGTTGCCGTTGCAGTTGCTGTTGCCGTTGCAGTTGCTGCTGCTGTTGCTGTATCTGATGATCATGCAGTTGTTCTGTACCCATTAGATATGAAGCACATATGATGTTATTGTCGCTGTAGTCGAAGGATCCCAACGGCCCCTCATCTGAAGGTCCCAATTCACCACGATTGATCTCGTTAGTACAGCCAGTGCAAATGATTGCGATTCGCATATATTCGTCTTTGACAGCACCTATTTTTACATGATTCCAATATTGATTGGAGCTTTGAAACATGTGTTGACATTCTTGGCATTTTATACTGCCATTGTCCAGTTTATCATACTTTGTTTTGATATTGTACACTGAAGCACTAGCAAATAGCAATGGTTCAAGTTGAGCACCACACAACGCATAGACATCACTCTCATTAGCACCATCAACACACATCAGTATAACATGTCGCCAAAATTCATTAAATGTAAAAGATTCTCTACATGCACAACACTTTGTTTCATCACTGTTCGCTGAAAGGGCAAAATCGAATGTTAATCGTAAATTTCGCATTTCTTCAAATTCATGTTGATCTTGGTGATCAGTGATCTCCATTTGAGCTGAAGCAATGTTGTGGCTTTGAGTTTGTTTGTTGTTGTTGATGGCTGAGGAAGTCGATGCATTCTCAACTAATCGTTTTTGTTGCTGTTGTTGTGATTGGTTGTCCGCAGGTGCCAATATGTTTGTCATTCTTGTATGACGCCGAACATTCATTGGAGACTTGTTGGCTTCAATAATAGTTGACTGACTATTGCAGCTTCGATTTTGGACAATAGATGGTCGTTGAGAAGTTGAGGAAGAAGTCGACGAAGAAGAAGTTGCAATTTGTCCGATTGTTCGAGTACTGTTCGGTGTTGAGATTTGGTATTGGACTATCGATGGTCGTTGAGAAGTCGGGGAAGAAGCGGATGAAAACGACGACAAAGTTGCAGTTGATTCAATGGTTCGAGTACTGTTCGGTCTTGGGATTTGGTATTGGACTATCGATGGTCGTTGAGAAGTCGGGGAAGAAGCGGATGAAAACGACGACAAAGTTGCAGTTGATTCAATGGTTCGAGTACTGTTCGGTCTTGGGATTTGGTATTGGACTATCGATGGTCGTTGAGAAGTCGAGAAGGAAGAAGCGGATGAAAACGACGACAAAGTTGCTGTCGGTCCGATTGTTCGAGTACTGTTCGGTGTTGGGATTGGGTTTTGGACTATCGATGGTCTTTGTGAAGTCGATGAAGAATCGGATAAAAACGACGACAAAGTTGCAGTTGATTCAATGGTTCGAGTACTGTTCGGTCTTGGGATTTGGTATTGGACTATCGATGGTCGTTGAGAAGTCGGGGAAGAAGCGGATGAAAACGACGACAAAGTTGCAGTTGATTCAATGGTTCGAGTACTGTTCGGTCTTGGGATTTGGTATTGGACTATCGATGGTTGTTGAGAAGTCGAGAAGGAAGAATCGGATGAAAACGACGACAAAGTTGCAGTTGATTCAATGGTTCGAGTACTGTTCGGTCTTGGGATTTGGTATTGGACTATCGATGGTTGTTGAGAAGTCGAGAAGGAAGAATCTGATGAAAACGACGACATAGTTGCTGTCGGTCCAATAGTTCGAGTACTTTTGGGTCTTGGGATTTGGTATTGGACTATCGATGGTTGTTGAGAAGTCGAGAAGGAAGAATCTGATGAAAACGACGACATAGTTGCTGTCGGTCCAATAGTTCGAGTACTTTTGGGTCTTGGGATTTGGTATTGGACTATCGATGGTTGTTGAGAAGTCGGGGAAGAAGCGGATGAAAACGACGACAAAGTTGCAGTTGATTCAATGGTTCGAGTACTGTTCGGTCTTGGGATTTGGTATTGGACTATCGATGGTTGTTGAGAAGTCGAGAAGGAAGAATCGGATGAAAACGACGACAAAGTTGCAGTTGATTCAATGGTTCGAGTACTGTTCGGTCTTGGGATTTGGTATTGGACTATCGATGGTTGTTGAGAAGTCGAGAAAGAAGAATCGGATGAAAACGACGACAAAGTTGCAGTTGATTCAATGGTTCGAGTACTGTTCGGTCTTGGGATTTGGTATTGGACTATCGATGGTTGTTGAGAAGTCGAGAAGGAAGAATCGGATGAAAACGACGACAAAGTTGCTGTCGGTCCAATAGTTCGAGTACTGTTCGGTGTTGGGATTGGGTTTTGGACTATCGATGGTCTTTGTGAAGTCGATGAAGAATCGGATAAAAACGACGACAAAGTTGCAGTTGATTCAATGGTTCGAGTACTGTTCGGTCTTGGGATTTGGTATTGGACTATCGATGGTCGTTGAGAAGTCGAGAAGGAAGAATCTGATGAAAACGACGACAAAGTTGCAGTTGATTCAATGGTTCGAGTACTGTTCGGTCTTGGGATTTGGTATTGGACTATCGATGGTCGTTGAGAAGTCGGGGAAGAAGCGGATGAAAACGACGACAAAGTTGCAGTTGATTCAATGGTTCGAGTACTGTTCGGTCTTGGGATTTGGTATTGGACTATCGATGGTTGTTGAGAAGTCGAGAAGGAAGAATCTGATGAAAACGACGACATAGTTGCTGTCGGTCCAATAGTTCGAGTACTTTTGGGTGTTGGGATTAGGTTTTGGACTATGGATGGTCTTTGAGAAGTCGAGAAGGAAGAATCTGATGAAAACGACGACATAGTTGCTGTCGGTCCAATAGTTCGAGTACTTTTGGGTGTTGGGATTAGGTTTTGGACTATGGATGGTCTTTGAAATGTCGCGGATGTAGTGGACGACGAGGAAGTTGCTGGTCGAGTACATTTGTGTGTTGGTTTCTGGGTTTGCTCATGTTGTTGTTGCTGCTGTGGTTGACTTGTGTGGTCAATCTGATCACCTTTTTTGGCTACAACACGTTTCATTTCTCTGTAGAATTGTGTTTGTATTTGTGTTATCAAATCCTCTGCTGATCCTCTCAATATTATCATTTTGTGTCTATCTGACCCACTAAACATTTTTCGCACGTTATCCAACAATTGCTCCACATGATCAAACATATTAAAGTTATTGTTGGGTAGCTCACAACTTTCTTCAACTTTCATTTGAAAACGGTTTTTAACACATGTGGGAATGAGTATGCAAACATTTGTGTACAGATCACTGTACTGGTTGCGCAGTTTCTTCGCTTGTTCTGTAATTAGTTTCGAAATTAGATCATTCATCTTTCTGCTGTTGTCATATGGAGTCACTTTCATCTTTTCGTACAGTTCTCTCACTGATGGCAGTTCTTTATTAACAAATTTTTTGATTACTTCGTTACTGTGTAGTGTCTTCAATGCACTTCCCATCAAATACCTTATTTGAACACTTATGAACGGAATGAGCATATTTTGCTTGTTAACTCGTCTATATTTTTCGAGCACATTTGTCTGTAGATTGTCAATTTTAAGCAAAAAATTTTCTTTTAACTTTTGCTCGATTGCATCTTTGAGTTGAAAGTAAATGTCGCTCTCTTCCTGGCCCTCTTCACTCAAATGCTTTATAACAATGTCGAAATAGGTCTTTTCAATTGGCTTGGTTAGGTAATGCTGTATTTTGATAGCTGTTTCGAATAAACTATCAACTAATTTGTCGACCTCTTGTTGCGTTGTTGGTTTGGATGCCATTTTGTTGATGATTTTGTTGATGGATATGATTCAAAGATGCGATTCAGTGGTCGGCAGTCAATTGTGGTGAAAGCAGATTCAAGTGGCGACAAGTGAGATGATGTTAGTTTAATGAAATAACCATAAACACTTTTGTCGAGGATGTAGATGGTGGAGAGAAACGAACTATTGAGCGAAGACACAAGTCAATGTTCATGGAATAGGCTTGTTCGCTCTATGATTGGGACTATTAGTGAATGGAAGAATTAGTTGGTCAATGTCAATCGATGTCAAGTGATGACGAATGCTGACAAATGGTCTGTGATCATTTGTAAGGTGGTGATGTAAAAGGAAGCACATTCACAGACGCGAGAGTGACAAAAAAGTCAGAGAGAGAGGACATGAGGACGACTAATGGCATTCAATGAAGAAGAAGAAGATGCGGGGCCTATTGGCACAGAGTGTTGGACAGTGGTGGATTTGGTCGGTGCAGACACCAGCACACCAAGCTAGGGAAGGGATTGAGGTTAACACCAAGAAGGGTGCCGTTTGAGGGTTGGTTTTGAGGGAGTTTGCCGAAAGATGATTGATGGATAATGAGGCAACGAGGGTTTACAGCGAATAGAGTGAAAACAGAGTTAATCGATGTCAAGTGGAAATGATGATGACCAATGGGCAGTTAGGATTATCAGTGTTTGATCATGTCTTGTAAAATGGACCACACATACACAATCACAAATTAGAACGTTGAAATATACGAAATATAAATAGTCGAAAGTAAACTGATCTGTTATGATGATCCAAGGTCTGTGATCATTTGTAAGATGTTGATGTCAGAAAGAAACACATACACACACAATCACTTCTGTTTGGTGTAAGGTGAAGTCATATGAGACACAGACAAGGACATTACTGTCGAAACGGAACGTGCCAATGAGTCAAAACACGATTACAGTATTCATTAGATATGGTTCTCTAGACGGAGGATAAGAACGTTTCGAACGTATGAACAAGAACCGACAATGTGCTCACGGTATTGACTTATCGAGTGTTAACAGAATTCTCACACTCCGACATTGTGCCCTTATCTACTACTTAGCAATTAGATGTTTGGATCACGATGGTCGATAGCCAATTTAGTAAAAAGAGCGACAATCGATGTCAAGTGATGATGATGATGACCAATGGTCAGTGATCATTTGCAAGATGGTGATGTAAGATGAAGCACACATACACATACGCGCACACAAACAAGACAAAACACGAATAAGAACATACAGTTTTCGGAGAGATACGATTGAAACGGGGAACTAAACGAACGCCTGTTTGTGATAAGTTGGAATTGCGCGGTTACTTGATTGGTCACTATTTGTTAGCATGAGAAGATCTATGCTTCACTATGTACTCATTGATTATGTTACAAGTTTCCACTTACCACGCTCCAACTTTATCAGTGTTGTCTTCTAATAGGTTGGGGATTGTCAAAAGATTTTTCAAAAAATTGTGGACTTTGACACATTTAACATTTAATTAAGACAGCTTAACTCTTTGGGAAAACACTCAACAAAACGTAAAGTTATCGGTGAGTAACATTATGATGACAGTTAGTTCATATCGTTGATTACACGAGCAATGGTGAAAATGGTCAACAAGATAGGGCGCCTGGCCTACTAAAGACGCACACAGCATTAAAAGGTGAAGAAGATACGGGACCGATTGGCATGGTGTGATAGACCGCAAGTTGGGTTGTGGTCGGTGCAGACACAGACACCAGCACACCAAAAAAGAGAAAGAATTGAGGTTAACATAAGAGAGAGAGAGAGAGAGAGATTTGTATTGATTTAATTTGTTGATGGATGATTGCTTATTGATGAGGGATGACAGTGAAAACAGAGTTAATCGATGTCAACATGCAGTGATGATCAATACACAGAGAGGATTGTCAACGTTTGATCTGGTGATGTAAAACACAACAGACATACAATCACAAATGCGAACGTTAAAATAGACACAAATAGACTGACTGCGCCACAAACGCTGTGTATGTCGTTCTTGGGTGTGGCACTTTGAGCACACCATGCACATGAGTCACCTTGGAGTAGTATCTGTGTTGGCACAACACACAGAGACACATCAACACAATAGTGATAGTTCACGATGGTGTGGACAGAACGAACATTTCGATTGATATCGATTCAGATTAGATAGAACACGATGTGATTGTGATTTGTGTTGGTGTGTCAGATGGTGAAGTGACTTTCAGGCAGACAGCAGTATCAACGAAAGTAATAGTGTGATCTGGCGCACAGTGTTATGTGCTCGATGTGTGTGCGAGTGCGAGTCGAGAAGAGCGAACATTGTAGTCCGATTAAGCTAGTAGTCCGGGGCGCTACTACTCTCTCTCTCTCTCTCTCTCTCTCTCTCTCTCTCTCTCTCTCTCTCTCTCTCTCTCTCTCTCTCTCTCTCTCTCTCTCTCTCTCTCTCTCTCTCTCTCTCTCTCTCTCTCTCTCTCTCTCTCTCTCTCTCTCTCTCTCTCTCTCACTCTCCTCTCTCTCTCTCTCTCTCTCTCTCTCTCTTGATGGCCTCTCACCACAACCCTCCACTAGAAGCAGTCCCCCCTAACTAGACTGTGTATGTGTGATTGCCTGCCGGAGCACATTAAGTCACTCTCCCATGTTTTATTACCTTCGACCCCACTTCTCGTACGATCGCAACTGCAGCAGCAGAAGCAGCACAAACTGATCAGTGCCAAGTGAGTTATTGAGTTCGTAGTCGAGTGAGTCGCACAGGGCTCTGCCACCGAAGGGTGGCTGGACGCCTTTGCCTTTGCTGTTGCTGTTGCTGTTGCTGTTGCTGTTGCTGTTGCTGTTGCTGTTGCTGTTGCTGTTGCTGTTGCTGTTGCTGTTGCTGTATCTGATGATCATGCAGTTGTTCTGTTCCCATTAGATATGAAGCACATATGATGTTATTGTCGCTGTAGTCGAAGGAAACCAACGGCCCCTCATCTGAACGTCCCTCTTCACCACGATTGGTCTCGTTAGTACAGCCAGTGCAAATGATTGCGATTCGCATATATTCGTCTTTGACAGCACCTATTTTTACATGATTCCAATATTGATTGGAGCTTTGAAACATGTGTTGACATTCTTGGCATTTTATAGTGCCATTGTCCAGTTTATCATACTTTGTTTTGATATTGTACACTGAAGCACTAGCAAATAGCAATGGTTCAAGTTGAGCACCACACAACGCATAAACATCACTCTCATTAGCACCATCAGCACACATCAGTATAACATGTCGCCAAAATTCATTAAATGTAAAAGATTCTCTACATGCACAACACTTTGTTTCATCACTGTTCGCTGAAAGGGCAAAATCGAATGTTAATCGTAAATTTCGCATTTCTTCAAATTCATGTTGAACTTGGCGATCAGTGATCTCCATTTGAGCTGAAGTAATGTTGGGGCTTTGAGTTCGTTGGTTGTTGTTGATTGCTGAGGAAGTCGATGCATTCTCAACTAATCGTTCTTGTTGCTGTTGTTGTGATTGGTTGTCCGGAGGTGCCAATATGTTTGTCATTCTTATATGACGCTGAACAGTCATTGGAGACTTGTTGGCTTCAATAATAGTTGACTGACTATCGGAACTTCGATTTTGGACAATAGATGGTCGTTGAGAAGTTGAGGAAGATGTCGACGACGAAGAAGTTGCAGTTTGTCCGATGGTTCGAGTACTGTTCGGTGTTGGGATTGGGTTTTGGACTATCGATGGTGGTTGAGAAGTCGAGAAGGAAGAAGAGGAAGTCAACGACGACAAAGTGGCAGTTTGTCCGATGGTTCGAGTACTGTTCTGTGTTGGGATTGGGTATTGGACTATCGATGGTGGTTGAGAAGTCAAGAAGGAAGAAGAGGAAGTCAACGACGACAAAGTGGCAGTTTGTCCGATGGTTCGAGTACTGTTCTGTGTTGGGATTGGGTATTGGACTATCGATGGTGGTTGAGAAGTCAAGAAGGAAGAAGAGGAAGTCAACGACGACAAAGTGGCAGTTTGTCCGATGGTTCGAGTACTGTTCTGTGTTGGGATTGGGTATTGGACTATCGATGGTGGTTGAGAAGTCAAGAAGGAAGAAGAGGAAGTCAACGACGACAAAGTGGCAGTTTGTCCGATGGTTCGAGTACTGTTTGGTGTTGGAATTGGATTTTGGACTATCGATGGTGGTTGAGAAGTCGAGAAGGAAGAAGAGGAAGTCAACGACGACAAAGTTGCAGTTTGTCCGATGGTTCGAGTACTGTTTGGTGTTGGGATTGGGTTTTGGACTATCGATGGTGGTTGAGAAGTCAAGAAGGAAGAAGAGGAAGTCAACGACGACAAAGTGGCAGTTTGTCCGATGGTTCGAGTACTGTTTGGTGTTGGAATTGGATTTTGGACTATCGATGGTCGTTGTGAAGTCGAAGAGGAAGTCGACGAAGAAGTGGTTGGTCGATAACTTTTCTGTGTTGTTTTCTGGGTTTGCTCATGTTGTTGTTGTTGCTGTGGTTGACTTGTCTGGGCAATCTGATCACCTTTTTTGGCGACAACACGTTTCATTTCTCTGTTGAACTGGGTTTGTATTTGTGTTATCAAATCCTCTGCTGATCCTCTCAATATTCTCATTTTGTTTTTATCTGACCCACTAAACATTTGTCGCACTTTATCCAACAATTGCTCCACACGATCATACAAATTAAAGTTGTTAGGTAGCTCACAGCTTTCTTCAACTTTCATTTGAAAACGGTTTTTAACACATTTAGGAATGAGTATGCAAACATTTGTGTACAGGTTACTGTACTCAAAACTCAGTTGTATCGCATGTACTGTAATTAGTCTCAAAGTTAGATCATTCACCTTTCTGCTGCTGGCATTTGGGGACGCTTTCAACTTTTCGTACTGTTCTCTCACTGTTGGCAGTTCATATTCGACAAAATATTTGATCGCATCGTTACTGTTTAGTGTTTTCAATGCATTTCCCATCAAATACCTTATTTGAACACTTATGAACGGAATGAGCATATTTGGGTTGTTAGCTCTTCTATATTTTTCTAGCACATTTGTCTGAAAATGATCTATTTGATGCAAAAAATATTCTTCTACCTTTTGCTCGATTGCATCTTTGAGTTGAGAGAAAATGTCACTCTCTTCCTGGCCCTCTTCACTCAAATGTTTAAAAACAATGTCGAAAAACGCCTTTTCAATTGGCTTAGTTAGGTAATGTTTTATTTTGAAAGCTGTTTCGAATAAACTATCAACCAATTCATCGACCTCTTGTTGCGTTGTTGGTTTGGATGCCATTTTGTTGGTGGAGGAAGATGTCGACGACGATGAAGTTGCAGTTTGTAAGATGGTTCCAGTAATGTTGGGTGTTGGGATTGGGTTTTGCACTATGGATGGTCGTTGAGATGACGCGGATGTAGTCGACGAAGAGGAAGTTGCTGGTCGAGTACTTTTCTGTGTTGGTTTCTGGGTTTGCTCATGTTGTTGTTGCTGCTGTGGTTGACTTGTGTGGTCAATCTGATCACCATTTTTGGCTACAAGATGTTTCATTTCTCTGTAGAATTGTGTTTGTATTTGTGTTATCAAATCCTCTGCTGATCCTCTCAATATTATCATTTCGTGTCTATCTGACCCACTAAACATTTTTCGCACTTTATTCAACAATTGCTCCACATGATTAAACATATTAAAGTTATTGTTGGGTAGCTCACAACTTTCTTCAACTTTCATTTGAAAACTGTTTTTAACACGTGTGGGAATGATTATGCAAGCATTTGTGTACAGATCACTGTACTGGTTGCGCAGTTTCTTCGCTTGTTCTTTTATTAGTTTCTTAATTTGATCATACATCATCATTTTGCTGTTGACATTTGGAATCATTTTCATCTTTTCGTACAGTTCTCTCACTGTTGGCAGTTCATTTTTGACAAAATTTTTGATCACATCGTTACTGTATAGTGTCTTCAATGCACTTCCCATCAAATACCTTATTTGAACACTTATGAACGGAATGAGCATATTTGTGTTGTTAGCTCTTCTATATTTTTCGAGCACATTTGTCTGTAGATTGTCAATTTTAAGCAAAAAATTCTCTTCTAACTTTTGCTCGATTGCATCTTTGAGTTGAGAGTAAATGTCGCTCTTTTCCTGGCCCTCTTCACTCAAATGCTCTAGAACAATGTCGAAATAGGCCTCTTCAATTGGCTTGGTTAGGTAATGCTGTATTTTTATAGATGTTTCGAATAAACTATCAACTAATTCATCGACCTCTTGTTGCGTTGTTGGTTTGGATGCCATTTTGTTGATGATTTTGTTGATGGATATGATGCAATGATGCGATTCAGTGGTTGACTGTCAATTGTGGTGAAAGCAGATTCAAGTGGCGACAAGTGAGATGATGTTAGTTTAATGAAATAACCATAAACACTTTAGTCGAGGATGTAGATGGTGGAGAGAAAGGAACTATTGAGCGAATACACAAGTCATTGTTCATGGAATAGGCTTGTTCGCTCTATGATTGGGACTATTAGTGAATGGAAGAATTAGTTGGTCAATGTCAATCGATGTCAAGTGATGACGAATGCTGACAAATGGTCTGTGATCATTTGTAAGGTGGTGATGTAAAAGGAAGCACATTCACAGACACGAGAGTGACAAAAAGTCAGAGAGAGAGGACATGAGGACGACTAATGGCATTAAATGAAGAAGAAGAAGATGCCGGGCCTACTGGCACAGAGTGTTGGACAGTGGTGGATTTGGTCGGTGCAGACACCAGCACACCGAGCTAGGGAAGGGATTGATGTTAACACCAAGAAGGGAGCCGTTTGAGGGTTGGTTTTGAGAGAGTTTGCCGAAAGATGATTGATGGATGATGAGGCAACGAGGGTTTACAGCAAATAGAGTGAAAACAGAGTTAATCGATGTCAAGTGGATATGATGCTGACCAATGGGCAGTTAGGATTATCTGTGTTTGATCATGTCTTGTAAAATGGAACACACATACACAATCACAAATTAGAACGTTGAAATATACGAAATATAAATAGTCGAAAGTAAACTGATCTGTTATGATGATCCAAGGTCTGTGATCATTTGTAAGATGTTGATGTCGGAAAGAAACACGTACACACACAATCACTTCTGTTTATGTTGTTTCTGTTGTCGGAGCGATGAGCGCGTGAACGGAGTTGTAATTTAGTTACTAAACGAGTGATGATGATGACAAACAGCAAGATTTAAGGACATTAAACCAAGAGTTTTATCTACTGTTATTGGACGATTTTTGGGTGATGGGACAACAATAGTCTGCGTTCAACAGAGTCAACTACAAACTGTGATTATGATGATTATAATGATTATGACCGATTAGTGAAGTTTAAGTTTAAGGTGAAGTCATATGCGGCACAGACAACGTCATTACTGATGAAACAGAACGTACTAATGAGTCAAGACACGATTACAGTATTCATTCTATATGCTTTTCTAGATGGAGAATAGGAATGTTTCGAACGTATGAACAAGAATCGACAATGTTTTCACTGTATTGACTAATCGAGTGTTCACAATATTATCGCTCCGACGAAGTGCCCTTATCTACTAGTAAGCAATTAGAGGATTGGATCACGCTTGTCGATAACCAATTTAGTAAAAAGGGCATTAATCGATGTCAAGTGATGATGATGATGACTAATTGTCTGTGATCAGTTGGAAGGTGGTGATGTAAGTTAAAGCACAAGCACGCATACACGCACACAACCGTTTACACACAACACGAATAAGAATATACAGTTTTCTGATAGATACGATAGAAATGAGGAACAAAACGAACGCCTGTGAGTGATAAGTTGTTATTGCGCGGTTACTTGATTGGTCACTATTTGTTAGCATGAGAAGATCTATGCTTCACTATGTACTACAAATGTACTACTACTATGTAATTGATTATGTTACAAGTTTCCACTTACCACGCTCCGACTTTATCGGTGATGTCTTCTAATAGATTGGTGATTGTCAAAAGATGTTTCAAAAAATTGTGGACATAGACACATTTAACATTTGATTTAGACAGCTCAACTCTTTGACAAAGTACTCAACAAAACGGAAAGTAATCATTAAGTTACACTAAGATGACAGTTAGTTCATATCGTTGATTACACGAGCAATTGTTGAAATGGTCAACAAAATAGGGCCCCAGGCCTACTAAAGACGCACACAGCATTAAAAGGTGAAGAAGATACGGGAACGATTGGCATGGTGTGATAGACCGCGGGTTGGGTTGTGGTCGGTGCAGACACAGACACCAGCACACAAAGAAAGAGAAAAAAATTGATGTTAACATAAGAGAGAGAGAGAGAGAGAGAGAGAGCAGTTTGAGAGTTGGTATTGATTTAGTTTGTTGATGGATGATGGCTTATTGATGAGAGATGACAGTGAAAACAGAGTTAATCGATGTCAACATGCAGTGATGATCAATGCACAGTGAGGATTGTCAACGTTTGATATGGTGATGTAAAACACAACACACATACAATCACAAATGCGAACGTTAGAATAGACGCAAATAGACTGACTGCGCCACCAGCGCTGTGTATGTCGTAGTTGGGTGTGGCACTTCGAGCGCACCGTGCACATGAGGCACCTTGGAGTAGTAGCTGTTGGCACAACACACAGAGACACATCAACACAGAGAGTGATAGTTCACAATAGTGTGGACAGAACGAACATTTCAATTGATATCGATTCAGATTAGATGGAAAACGATGTGATTGTAATTTGTGTTTGGGGTGACAGATGAAGAGTCTGGCAGCCTGACAGCAGCAGCAACGAAAGTAATAGTTGTGTGATCTGACGCACAGTGTTATGTGCTCGATGTGTGTGCGAGTGCGAGTCGAGAAGAGCGAACATTGTAGTCCGATTAAGCTAGTAGTCCGGGGCGCTACTACTACTACTCCCTCCCTCCCTCCCTCTCTCTCTCTCTCTCTCTCTCTCTCTCTCTCTCTCTCTCTCTCTCTCTCTCTCTCTCTCTCTCTCTCTCTCTCTCTCTCTCTCTCTCTCTCTCCCCCTTTCCCTCTCTTGATGGCCTCTCACCACAACCCTCCACTAGAAGCAGTCCCCCCTAACTCGACTGTGTGTGTATGCCTACCAGAGCACATTAAGTCACTCTTCCATGTTTTATTACCTTCGACCCCACTTCTCGTACGATCGCAACTGCAGCAGCAGAAGCAGCACAAACTGATCAGTGCCAAGTGAGTTATTGAGTTCGTTGTCGAGTGAGTCGCACAGGGCTCTGCCACCGAAGGGTGGCTGGACGTGCTCCCATTCTCTTCACACTGACTAGCTGCAAGGTGCATTCAAATGTTAGTGCACACCGAACTGGCTGACACCACTCGAAACTTGCGGACTGAATATATACACAAATAATTGTGCTACATATTGAACATGCACACACACTCGCCTCGCTTCTCGTTGTCTCTCCTGTCTCGCTCACTGGCACACATCAATGATCGAGTGATCGAGCGAAGGAGAACACTCACACATACACACACACAGAGGCGAGAAGCAGATAGACAGACAGCCAAGCAGTTCACTAAATGCTTATAAGTAATGTTGTGCAGTGCTTTGTCCAAGTGGTGGATTGGTTGAGATTCTCAACTTGAGAATGGTGTGTCGGAAAAAGCCGTGTTTTGTGTCCAAGGCACAAGTTTCAATGAACAAGGGAAGATTAGCACGACAGGCCAAGTAGCAGTAAACCATGTAATGGCACACACGGAGCAAACACACTCTCGAACAGTCACACTGCTCTCAGGATCTCATACAAACAAAGATCGCCTGAACGTTCAATGCCTGGGATGATGAGGCTGAGTTGACTCAATTGTAGCATGAGCTCGGATCTTTGTGCTCGACTCATAGAGACAAATGCCTACTTCTCGATGGATTGATATACACGATTGGTTCTTGTTAGAGGTGGACTGTTTTGGTGAGCCTCATGAAATCAGCAAGGAACACTCGCAGTGAGGCTAATTTCGATCGACTGTTGAGTGAAATTACTTCTAAAGTCATCTTTGGTTAGTACAATGTGACGCGAAAAACAACTGACCCAGCCAATGAATGAGTCATACTGGCGGTCGGTTCGTTATCGAAAGCAAATCTCCTTATTTGAAATTTGCCGAATGTGCTTTCTATTGTCATCATCATCACCACCTGATGTGTCATTAGTTCAATTAGTTCTATGATGATCGAGTCCATCACGGTCCCCACAGCTCTACTCTTGACACTACCTCATTGATTGTCAACTTCCTCTTGGTCTCTCCGTCAGCTCTCTCAAAATCACTTGACACAGCATACAAACCACACCAGTCCGGTGACAGAAGTAGTCCACAGTTGAATCACTGTGGAGACTTTTGATCTACTTCTTTTGATGAGGTTACCAATTCAAGCGTAATGTCGATGCTCAAGCGGAGCACCAGATTATGTCATTATGGTCAGTGTGTTCAGGTTGATTAAGGTCTGATGACGATCGCTTAGTTCACTTCGGCACCCACAGTGGAAGGTAGCTGACACAACGGAAACGGGTGAACACAAACACTCACTGGGGCTTGAAATGCTATCATGACGGTCAGTGCTATTGTGGCGGTTTAAATGACCGGACACATAATGGCAATTTCAAATTAGACCTTATTAGATGGCAGCACTTGACCTCCTGAGCCACCTTTGCAAAGGGGCCCGAGATCTTATTAGTTTCAGATTAGAACAGACCGATCAGATAGCCGAAATCGTCTAGACATTCTGATACATGGCCTTGTTTCGTTATTGACCTTTGCAGGTTAGCTATCGTGGAGACTGCAGGGGGTTTAGTCGGGCCCCGTGACCAATAATGCACCGATGCAACCAGAACTAAATGACCCATCGAATGGTCATTGACAGCTCAACGAATCACACTTACTAATTTATGTGTAGACTCGATGGTCAATAAGACTCGGGACGTACTGTCCTTTGGGAGTTCATTTCAACCTCCTCAAGGTCAGCCCGAGAATTACCCATGTCCTTTGTTGGGATTGTCATAATCCCTAAAGGGTGCTTACCGAGAGATCGTCCATATCCGTCTTAGGGAAGATTAGTCACCCTTGGTAGATATGTCTCTCGTCGATGGCAAGCGGGTGTATCAGTTGATCAGACTGACCGGTAGACCATAGATTCGTATCCTTAGAGCCGTAGTTGGAGGTTAGCACCGTACAGTCCTAGGTGAGAGAGCATTTGCGATATCAGTGGATTATCGAAATACCTTTGGGTTAGATTCGTTCGAGATGAAGCAGTTCAGTGGAAACAACACTCAAGTAGATTTAGATTCGATTTCGTTTTTATTGAATCATTTAACCACAGAAAGAGAGGATTGTCCAAGCGTGGATTCATATCAATCAGCCTTCTCGTGTGGTGGTCATACATAGACTGTCTACATATTTGAATAGTAAAGTACATAAGTACTGAATCAAGCTGTTTACAAATGGATGTGTGTATATGACGTCACAATGAACGTCAGGGGTCCGCCTCTACGCACAGAGTGTAATACCGTACCATTAGCATGCAAATGAGTGCATGACTTTGCCTGTGGATGCGATCCTGCGCAGTCGTATAGATCAGGCGTAGCAATGGCGCATCAATAGAGATTCGAATATCCTCATACAGCTCCATCTGGTGATGATAACTGGCGATTCAATGCAGATCGCCACAGCTATACACCATATGCCGGTCTTGCTGGTGCATCACCGCCAACGCTACCAGGTGGTAAACTAGTGCAAAGTTGTAAACTAATCCAGAGGAAGACTAATTACAATCCAATAGACCACAACCAGATACCTGAACTGCGCTAAGAATTGGTGTTTGTGCTAGTGATGATGAAATACATAACTCAACCGAACACCAGCAAGTGCCTCGGTACAGCCTCGTAATACTCACAATAACCACAAATAAACTTCCCCGCTAATAAAAGCGAACAATCATCTCTCTCTCTCTCTCCCTCTCTCTCTCTCTCTCTCTCTCTCTCTCTCTCTCTCTCTCTCTCTCTCTCTCTCTCTCTCTCTCTCTCCATCGGAACCGATAGAACGGTCGAGCTCCATGGCACAAGCCGTCCGATTGAAACCATACCACACACTAGCGCGGATATATGAGAAACGCTCAGGTGTTTACCCGAGACTCGGCAACAATTGACGCGCACACTAACATGGAGAACTACACTTCATGTACGTCTATTGACAGTTGAAGCACTGATTGGCTCCACCAAGTAGCGCCTGCATGTGCATTCGACAACATACGAGCTTCCACCACTACTAACCACCTCAAGAACACCAACACATCACCATTTCCATTACCACGGTTAAGATTTTTATGTGTTTTCGACCCGAACAATCTTCTTGCTAACCACTTATAGTGCTGATACCTGAGACCCCCAGAGGTTCCACAGGAAAAAGTCGCAAGGCCGAGGCAGCAGCAGCAGGCATCAGTACATTTGTCTTCAAAGTCAATGTTATTGTTCACACCTGATAAGGAAATGACAAATGTATCTTCTGAACAAGACTACACTGACGGGCAGCCACGTCAGAACCATCCCAAGACTGGAAACCAGTCCCCTTTGCGAAAGCTCTTTGTAATGATATCTAAGTCACTCTTGAGTTCCGCTTGCCTCTGCCTCAATGCCGGTGCAGCTCACATCATCATGAACCAGTCTTCTTGTCATACATACAGACTAACACAGACCTATTCAATTAGACACAGTTAACCCCATCTCACTTGTAGTATCAACTTCACCTATCCTACCTTGAGCCCAAACATTTGCTTAAGTGGACAACAAGAGGCGCGCACCATCCGCGTGGTTACGCTAAAGCTAACTTTGAAGTTTACATGCGAAAATTCGATTCAACTTACAACACAATCCAACAGTAATAATAAACAAATACACATTGTGCTTTTGAAAGCTTTATTTGAAATATATTATAAGTTATTGGTGTGGTTCTATTGTGAGCTAACTGGTGAAGCTAAAAGTGGATAAAGAGTGTGTAGATTATGTGTTTGGCCTTACATAGTAAGGGTGTTGTCATAGGGGTCGGTACCCACAAGGACAAAGTGGGAAAAATAAGTGCCGATACCGCTCGATGCGCTATTTATAGACGCACCACATCATCACAATGTCCTTGTGGGGGAAAGTGTCCAGTGCCTTACAGGTCAAATCGGTCTTGCCGATATTGACCCAACAGGCGCTGGAGGTGCGGGAGCAATGGGGCATTGAGAGTCCTGGGGTCAAATTCAACTCCCATTCGCTCTACCAAGTGGTCAAGAACGGCGTTCAACAGTATGGGACTGTTGACCACTGTAACAAGATCCACTCGGAGATCGGCCCACCGGACGAGGTATTGAACTCGACCGGCCTCGACGCGCACTCCGATTATGTCTTGAACCTCCCATTCAGTAGCGTCTTGCTCGTCTTCTTCTCCACCATCTTGATCGCCATTATCGCCATCTTCATCAGCTTGTTCGATGATGTCTTCAGCAAGGTCATCATCTTCATCATCTAAGCGCACTGGACCAAAAGCGTCATCGTCCACTTGCATCACCTCATCAAGCACTCCACCATCCTGAGGGCGTTGACCCAAAATGCCTCTTTCCGGAGCGAAGACATTCAGTTCACGGAGATCATTGGCATTGATGTTGGGCAAGGCCCTGTAGAACGGGAGGACATGGAACAACGCTTGGCCGAGCTGGTCGGGCAAATCGGTGGCAGCAGCTAGTCGGCGGTAGAAGGCGTCAAGCTGAGTCAAGTCTTCAACAATAGACTGTCCTTCGAAGCTCGGCATCCATCGGATGAGGATGTTGGCCAACTGGTCGTCGATCAAAAGGTGCGCCACTGCGTTGATGCCTGCTTGAGGGAGCACTCGCGGCCACTGGTCGGCCATTGCGACAAGCTTGGACGGATGAGGATGACACCAGTTGTTGAGTTGCGGTAGTTGTTGTTCTTGAGAATAATACAAGTTGATGAAGCCAGGAAAATTCTTCAATAAGGCAGATATCGGTGAGATGGATTGGAAAGTCTTTTCGGGATGGAACAGTTAGAGTTCTTTGGCGTTAAGACAACAGTTTTCGACGATGTTAATCGTAAGACGTACAAAGCGAAAAGAAAGATAAAAGAGCAAAGCAATCAGTAAATTCAAATTATAGAACTTATTTTTTTAAATTCGAATTACATTATTTATTATTATTATTAATATTATTTTTATTTTATCAATGTTTAGACATGATTTATTGATTGATGCTTTGCATCCTAAGAAGTACTATGCAAATGCCCAACTGCATAAACTACTCAGTCACTATTTTGTGCAAGCGAGCATTGGAGGTGCATGAGAACAGGAGCTCGTTTGTCATGTGTAACTCTATGCTGATCCAATACTCAGTTCTATGGCATGTCACCCTTGACCATAGTGTCAAGTCCAACTTACACATCTCGCCACTCAATCTATCGATGAAAATGCAGCACTCACAACCCCGACATGTCCTTCACTCTAGTGCACGGTCACCACCGTTGGCCGAACCGAACAACCGATTTTGGCGATGTGTTTGTACGGATGTGTTCAGTGTCCAGCAGTCGGTCTACCATCACAAGCATGCCATTCCACGCTATCCTCGACATGTCCGCCTGCATGGTGCACCATCACCACCGTTTGCCGTGACCGAGCAACCGATCTTGTCCTTGCCTTTGTGCGAATGTGTTCTGTGTGCAGCAGTGGGTCTGCAATCGCCATCAAGGCAACCCACGCTATCCTCGACATGTCCGCCTGCATGGTGCCAGGTCACCACCGTTGGCCGAGACCGAGCAACCGATCTTGACCATGCCTTTGTGCGGATGTGTTCAGTGTCCAGCAGTCGGTCTACCATCACAAGCATGCCATTCCACGCTATCCTCGACATGTCCGCCTGCATGGTGCACCATCACCACCGTTTGCCGAGAATGTATATCCGATTTTGGCGATGTGTTTGTGCGGATGTGTTCAGTGTCCAGCCGTCGGTCTACCATCACAATCATGCCATTCCACGCTATCCTCGACATGTCCGCCTGCATGGTGCACCATCACCACCGTTTGCCGAGAATGTATATCCGATTTTGGCGATGTGTTTGTTGGGATGTGTTCTGTGTCCAGCAGTCGGTCTACCATCACAATCATGCCATTCCACGCTATCCTCGACATGTCCGCCTGCATGGTGCACCATCACCACCGTAAGCCGAGACCGGAAAGCCAAACTTGGCGATGCGTTTGTGGGGATGTTGTTGTGAGCGACTTGAGTTTAGCAGGGCGCAATCGCAGTGAGGCAGTGAGGCAACTTTTGGTAGGCTGGTGACTCATCGGCCATCGGTTGCACGGAACACTGTCACAATGGTAGGGCAGCTTTACCAGCAAGCATCAGTACATTTGCCTTCAAAGGCAATATTAGTGTGCGCACTCGATAAGGGAATATAGAATGTATCATCTGAACAAGGCCACACTGGATAGAAGCCCACGTCAACACCAACCGATGACTAGCAACCAATTCCCTTCCCTACTGCTGTTGGTACAGACACCAAAGACACTCTCGAGCAGCGCTGGCACCGGTCACAATGCCGGTACAGCTCCTCATAGACCAGTCCTCTCGCCATGCATACAGACGAACACACGCTGCCACTCGTCTGTTTGATCACAGCCATAATCTCATCTCAGTTGCTGTATCAACCTCACCAGTCCATACTCGTGTCCAAACATTCGCTTGAATGGGCAACCTAAGATACGCGCCATCAGATTGTTCTGTTACGACAAAGCTAACTGAAATGTACATTCGAACATTCGATTCCACTTACAACACAGCCCAACAGTAATAATAAACAAGTACACAAGCTTTTTTTAAATATATTATTTTATTGGTGTGGTTCTATAGTGAGCTAACTGGTGAAGCTAAAAGTGGATAAAGAGTGTGTAGATTATGTGTTTGGCCTTACATAGTAAGGGTGTTGTCATAGGGGTCGGTACTCAGAAGGACAATGTGGGAAAAATAAGTGTCGATGCCGCTCGATGCGCTATTTATAGACGCACCAGATCATCACTCTGTCCTTCTGAGGGAAAGTGTCCAGCGCCTTACAGGTCATATCGGTCTTGCCGATATTGACCCAACAAGCGCTGGAGGTGCGGGAGCAATGGGGCAGTGAGAGTCCTGGGGTCAGGTTCAACTCCCATTCGTTCTACCAAGTGGTCAAGCACTGAGTTCAACAGCAGCGGACTGTTGATCACCGTAACAAGATCCACTCGAACGTCGGCCCACCGGACAAGATAACGAATCTGACCGGCCTCGACGCGCACACCGAGGATATCTTCTACCTCCCATTCGGTAGGATCTTCTTCGCCTTCTTCTCCGCCTTCTTGATCGACACCATTTTCGTCTTCTTCTGCTTGTTCAGCAATGTCGTCGCCAATGTCGTCCACAGCATCTAACTGAACCGGTCCATGGTCATCAACGTCTTCCTGTTCTGGCTGTACCGCATCGATCGTTCCATCACCCTGCAGGCGTTCGCCCAATTCGACCATTTCCGGAGCAACATCAAGAAGTTCGCGGAAATCTTGTTGGATCTCGGGAAGTTCCACCTGCAGAAGTTCAGTTTCGAGATCGTTCTGGTCATTGAAGATGGGCACATCCCTATAGAAGGGAAGAGTGTGGAAGAATGCTTGAGCCACCAGGTTGGGCACATCGTTGGCAGCCGCCATACGTCGATAGAAGTTGTCCAGCTGGACCAAGTCTTCCACTATGGATGGTCCTTCTAGGCTGGGCATCCATCGTATGCGAATGTTCTGCAAAGCATCGTCCACCAGAAGATGAGCCACTCGGTTGATGCCAGCCGGCACAAGATGCAGAGGCCACTGTTCGGCCATTGCGCCACACTTGGATGACACCGGGAGACACCACTTGCGAATACTTTCGTTAGATGAGTCTTGGAGAAGATAAAATACGTTGAACGATGGGTCGTTGAGAATAAGTTTAAGTTGGTTCGTCGAATTCGTCAATAAGGAGTTGGGAGGATCGCTTTTTCCTTTGCTCGTCTGGAGGCTTTAATTTTTTCGCGTTGGAAACAAATAGTTGTTAACAGTTTGACGGCGCAAAGAAAAAGAAAGATTTAAAATAAATCAAAATACAAATGTTATAAAATTAAATAAATTCATTAAATATTATTATTTTTTTTTATTTAAATTGTTTTATATTATTATTATTATTATTATTATTATTATTATTATTATTATTATTATTATTATTATTATTATTATTATTATTATTATTATTATTATTATTATTATTATTATTATTATTATTATTATTATTATTATTATTATTATTATTATTATTATTATTATTATTTGTGTTCTGAACTTCGAAGTGAGAGGTCGTGTTCGAAAAGCTCTTCCACTTTTCGACTTAGATTTTTTCATATATCTATCCTAGAGTGTGACAAGTTTGTCCGTACCGAGGAAGGTCAAGAGTCATACAACCTGCAAGAACCTTATCCTACCCCGATTGCCTTCAGTGCCACAGGCGCCATCCGCCGTGCCTGTGCTAATTCTACCACGCAGACCACCAGATCCTACATCTGCTGCTGCAGTCATGGTGAACCCTAACTCGGCTCTTCAGCCTTCCGGTGTGTTGTTCTCAGGCTGCAATCTCTGGTTTCCTTCTGCCCGCACACTAAAGTCTCTGTGTCCGAGTTCGTACAGTGCGGGATTTGGGAGCAGCACGAATTATCAAAGTTATTCTAGACATCATGGTTCCCACCGGTTATGTCCCGAAAGGCCTTTCTGTAGGCAAGACTATCCTGCTCTCTAAGGCGACGATCCAGTTTAGGTGGCAAAATGGCGCCCATCTACTCGGTAATTCGTCGAACTATCGATAAGATCTTAGACAAGCACCTTCGAAATCAGATCTCTCTGAACCATAACCTCTGGTTTGGCCTTCTTGGTTGGCATTTGAACGCCACGTTGGCGAACGCGAGTCTTCTAAAAGCCAAGTCCCAAGGTTCCAACTGTACTATGGTTTGCTTCGACGTCTCCAAAGCCTTAAACGGAATTGGTCATGCACACATCGACCGGTGTCTTGCAACTCAAGGAAACTTTTCTAGCATACATCGTTTCATCGTGGCTCTCTTCCGCAGCAACTCGGTCCAACTATGGACAGGACAACATCGCTCTGAACCGATTCGAATACCCCGTTCGGTCCCACAGAGTGGCCCATTATCTCCAACACTCTTTAACTCAGCGATCAACTTCGTTTACTACGAGATGTGTGCCCCGGATTTTTCATCCAAGTATGACTTTGACCTGAGGATCGGTCATTAGGATGAACACACAACGCTAGAGCACTGACAGTGACAGTAAACAAATGGAACAGAGAGAAACCGATGATGATGATGCCTGAGTGCACAAAGAAAATGAATTGAGCAAACCACCAAACAACACACAAACAGTGAGCGGGTGTGTGTGTCGGCGTGTGTGCGGCTTGGCTTGAGATATGTGTTATGCGCCCTTGTGTTTACCCTGGACTCAGTAACACATTCAATGACTCGCACCCTGACATGTACAACTATGTCTATTGATAGTTGCCGCACTAATTGTCTCCACCAAGTCGCGCCTGCACTTGCTTTCGATCACGACAATGTATCAGCCTTCACCAGTACCAACCACTTCGAGGACACCAACACATCATCAAACCATACCATACCTGCACTGATCAACCACACGTGTCCATATCATGTCAATAATAAACAAGTACACATTGTGCTTTTGAAAGCTTTTTAATGATATATTATTTTATAGGTGTGGTTCTATTGTGAGCTAACAAGTGAAGCTAAAGATGGAAAAAGATTGTGTAGATTATGTGTTTGGCCTTACATAGTAAGGGTGTTGTCGTAGAGTTCGATACCCACAAGGACAAAGTGGGAAAATAATTGCCGAGACCGATCGATGCGCTATTTATAGACGCACCCCATCATCACAATGTCCTTGCGGGGGAATGTGTCCAGAACTTTACAGGTCAAATCGGCCATGCCGATATTGACCCAACAAGTTCTGGAGGTGCGGGAGCATCGGGGCATTGAGAGTCCTGGGATCAGGTTCAACTCCCATCCGTTCTACCAAGTGATCAAGGACTGAGTTCAACAGCAACGGGCTATTGACCATACTCACAAGATCGACTCGGAGGGCTGCCCACCGGACAAGGTATTGAACCTGACCGGCCTCCACGCGCACACCGAGGATGTCCTCTACTTCCCATTCGGTTGGATCGCCGTCTTCTCCACCATCGTCTTCATTTGCTTGGTCGGCGTCCTCTTCTGCTTGTTCGGTGGTGTCATCGCCACTGTCGACCAGGTCATCCAACTGTACGGGCCCAACAGCATCGGCGTCTTCCTGTTCTTGCCCGACTTCATCGATCGGTCCATCACCCATCAGGCGTTCGCCCAAAGCGACCATTTCCGGATCGATCTCGATCAGTTCCCGGAAATCTTCTTGGATCTCAGGTATTTCAACCTGGAGTATTTCGTTTTCGAGATCCTGGTCGTCGAATATGGGCACATCCCTGTAGAAGGGAAGGGTGTGGAAGAAGGCCTGAGCAACCAGGACGGGCACATCGTTGGCGGCAGCCATTCGTCTGTAGAAGTTGTCGAGCTGGATCAGGTCTTCTACGATGGATTGGCCTTCGAGGGTGGGCATCCATTCAATGCGAATGTTCTCCATCCTGTCGTCCACCAGAAGATGTGCCACCTTGTTGACGCCAGCCGGAGGGAGTTGCCTGGGCCACTGTTCGGCCATTGCGGCAAACTTGAGAAGTCGCGAGATACACCAGTACGCTTGTTCGTTTGTTGTTGGTCTTGATATAGTACAAGATTAAGAAGCCAAGAGAATTCTTCAATGAGACAGCTTGTCGGATGTTTGGTTTGACTTTTCGCTTTGTAACAGTTGGCAATTTTTGGGAGTCTTAACAACAGATCAGACAATGTTGCTAAGTTGACGTTCAAAGCGAAAAGAACGATAAAAGAGCAAAGCCATCAATAAATTCAAATTTTAGAACTTTTAGTATTGGAATTCTAATATTCGAAAATCTATTATTTTTTTGTTATTATTAATGCTATTTTTATTTTATCAATGTTTAGACATGATTTATTATTTGATTATTTGCATCTTAAGGAGTACGATGCCAATGCCCAACTGCATAAACTATTCATTAACTTTTTTAGGACAAGCGAGCATTGGAGGTCTATGAGAACCGGGGATCGTGGTTCAAGTGTAACTTTAGGCTGATCCAACACTGTGTCCTATAGCATCTCACCTTTGACCACAGTCAACTTGCACATCTACCCATTTAATCTATTGATGTGAATGCACCACTCATAACCTCTAATTACCCAATCTTCAGTCTACAACAGCTTCACAAGCACCTAATTCCTTAACCTTGACAACCGTACGACTACCAGTTGTCTAAATCAGTGACACCTACGGGTCGAGCCAGCTTCATGAGATACGTGCCGAACGACACAATGCGCGTTAGTGGGACATATGAGACAGTACGAATGCATCCATGTGACTCTGCAAGTGCTAAGAACACCATCATGAACAAATTCACTCTCCTTCCCCATTCCTGTTTGAGCGGACACATGACTTGTCACCTCAACAGATCACAACACCAGTGCAACTGCAAGTCAGTCACAATCCATCCACTCAATCCACTCTAACTGGTGAATGTGAAAGTGGTGACGCCAAGCAAGGCACCACCATTCCACCATGTCACCTCCACTGCTCACTCAACTCACGTGCTTGTCACCGTTGATTATCCCCGTTGATCGTGAATTGAGTCACACAACACACAATTGGTCTGTATACTTCGAATGACTAAGGTATAAGGACGATCAATTTGGTAACTTTTTCACTACACAAAACTCACAGTGGAAGGTGACTTACACAACGGTGATTACTAATTGCATCAAATCTCAATCTACCACCACAAACCGAGTGTGTGTATGAATAGGACAGTTGAACGTGACGGGAGAACCGAACTTGACGATGTGTTTGTGCGGATGTGTTCTATGTCCAACACTCGGCCTGTCATCAATAGCAAGACAATCCACGCTATCCTCGACATGTCCGTCTCTCGAGTGCACTGTCACCACCGTTGGCCGAAACCGGACAACCGATCTTGGAGATGCTTTTGTGCGGATACGTACAGTGCCCAACACTCGGCCTGTCATCGCTAGCAAAACAATCCACGCTATCCTCGACATGTCCGTCTCTCGGGTGCACTGTCACCACCGTTGGCCGAGACCGGACAACCGATCTTGGAGATGCTTTTGTGCGGATACGTACAGTGCCCAACACTCGGCCTGTCATCGCTAGCAAGACAATCCACGCTATCCTCGACATGTCCGTCTCTCGGGTGCACTGTCACCATCGTTGGCCGAGACCGGACAACCGATCTTGACCTTGCGTTTGTGCGGATGTGTTCTCTGTCGGGCAGTCGGACTGCTATCGTCTTCAAGACATTCCAACCTAACTTTCCGTCTGCATGGTCCCCGGTAACCACCGTTGGCTGAGATCAGAAAACCGAATATGCGGCGAATACTTTTGGTTGGTAGCACTTTAAGTTCACTAAAGGTGACTGGAAACCGGAGGATCTGTCATTATGATGAACACACAACGATAGAGCATTGACAGTGACAGCAAACAAACTGAACCGAGAGAACCCGATGATGATGATGCCTGAGTGCACTGCGAAAATGAGTCAAACAAACCTCCAAGCAACACACAAACAGTGAGCGGGTGTGTGTCGGTGTGTGCGGCTTGTCTTGAGATGTATGTTATGCGCTCATGTGTTTACCGTGGACACCTAGAGGTTCCATATGACAAAGTTACAATGGTGAGGCAGCTCTTACAACCAAGAACATTAGTACATTTGCCTTCCAAGCCAATGATCGCACATGATAATGGAATAAAGAATGTATTATCTGAAGAGAGCGAGCCACAGAGGCGAGCTTTTAACGTTAGCATTAGCCTAGGACATGTAACCAGTCTCCTTCCCGATTGCTCTTTATACAAACTGAGTGCTGAGTGTACAATGCAATGTGGTGAGTGTGACGGTAACAGTGGTGAGCTGGATGGAGATGAGGTGACTTCTAGTCATTAGTCCTCCAAATGCGCGTTAGTCACCAGTTCGGGCTCGAATGACAGGGCGGCACAAGCACCATCTTCATGTTTGGTCGTACTGTTGCATGGATTTGCAACAACCTAAGATAATCTCGTGTTCAGCTGGCCTCGGGCACAATGCCGGTTCATCTCAGCACTACATGTACCAGTCTTCTCGGATTACAAACAGACGAACACACGCTGCCACACAGGCCTGTTCAATCGCACTTGCAGTATCAACAACACATGTCCATAATAAACAAGTACACATTGTGCTTTTGAAAGCTTTTTATTGAATTATATTATAAGTTATTGGTGTGGTTCTATAGTGAGCTAACAGATTGGGAAGCTAAGGGTGCAAGAAGACTGTGTAGATGATGTGTTTAACCCTAAAGATTAGGGGTGTTGTCGTAGGGGTCGGTACCCACAAGGACAAAGTGCCGAGACCGCTCGATGCGCTATTTATAGACGCACCACATCACAATGTCCTTGTGGGGGGAAGGTGTCCAGAACTTTACAGGTCAAATCGGCCATGCCGATATTGACCTAACAAGAACTGGAGGTGCGGGAGCATGGGGCCATTGAGAGTCCTGGGGTCAGGTTCAACTCCCATTTGATCGACCAAGTGGTCAAGAACTGCGTTCAACAGCAAGGGACTGTTGATTACAGTATCAAGATCCACTCGGAGATCAGCCCACCGGACGAGGTACTGAACCCGACCGGCCTCGACGCGCACACCGAGAATTTCCTCTACCTCCCACTCGGTAGGGTCGCCATCGTCACCATCTTCTTGATCGTCATCACCGTTGTCGTCTTCTTCTTGATCACCGATGTCTTCTTCAATGCCATCCAGGTCATCCAACTGTACCGGTCCGGCGGCATCAACTTCATCCTGTTCTTGGTCGCCTTCTTCGATCAGTCCATCACCCAACAGTCGTTCGCCTATCGCCACCATATCGGGATCGAAGTCCATCAGTTCCCCAATATTTTGGATCTCAGGAATTTCAACCTGAAGAATTTCATTTTCGAGATCTTGGTGGTCGAAGACAGGGACGGCTCTGTAGAAGGGGAGAGTGTTGAAGAAGGTCCGAGCAACCAGGGCGGGCAGATCTGTGGCGGCTGCCATTCGTCTGTAGAAGTTGTCCAGTGGAATCAGGTCTTCTACAATGGATGGCCCTTCGAGAGTGGGCATCCAACGAATACGTAGGTTCTCCATTCTGTCATCCACTAGAAGACTGGCCACCCTGTTGACGCCGGCCGGAGGAAGTTGCCTGGGCCACTGTTCGGCCATTGCGCCAATCTTGAATATTCGGGAGAGACACCAGTAAGATTTCGTTGCTTGTTGGTCTTGATATTGGTACAAGTTGAATAAGTCGATAGAGTTCTTCAGTACAATTCGGAACAGTTGTTTGGTAGGACTTTTCGGATTAACAGTTGGTCTTAACAACAGGTTTTAAGTTGTTGCTTAGGAGACGGTCAAAACGAAAAGAAAGAAAAAAAGCAAAGCCATCAATGAATTCAAAAAAATTTTAGAACTTTTTGTTTTGATATTCGATTATTCGAAATTCTATTATTATTTATATTATTATTATTGTAAAAATGTGTAGCCATGATTTATTAATTAATTCTTTGCATCCTAAGGAGCACTATGACAATGTCAACTCTCATTACCGATTCCTGTATGAACGCACACATTTGATACTCACGGGTTCGGTTGGACTAAACCACATTCCCAGTGCAGCTCCCACCATCATGTACCAGTCCACTCTCCTTTCCGATTCCTGTATGAACGCACACATTAGATACTCACGGGTTCGGTTGGACTAAACCACATTCCCAGTGCAGCTCCCACCATCATGTACCAGTCCACTCTCCTTTCCGATTCCTGTATGAACGCACACATGAGATACTCACGGGTTCGGTTGGACTAAACCACATTCCCAGTGCAGCTCCCACCATCATGTACCAGTCCACTCTCCTTACCGATTCCTGTATGAACGCACACATTAGATACTCACGGGTTCGGTTGGACTAAACCACATTCCCAGTGCAGCTCCCACCATCATGTACCAGTCCACTCTCCTTACCGATTTCTGTATGAACGCACACATTAGATACTCACGGGTTCGGTTGGACTAAACCACATTCCCAGTGCAGCTCCCACCATCATGTACCAGTCCACTCTCCTTTCCGATTCCTGTATGAACGCACACATGAGATACTCACGGGTTCGGTTGGACAAAACCACATTCCCAGTGCAGCTCCCACCATCATGTACCAGTCCACTCTCCTTTCCGATTCCTGTATGAACGCACACATTAGATACTCACCGGTTCGGTTGGACTAAACCACATTCCCAGTGCAGCCCAACCATCATGCACCAGTCCACTCTCCTTACCGATTCCTGTATGAACGCACACATTAGATACTCACCGGTTCGGTTGGACTAAACCACATTCCCAGTGCAGCTCCCACCATCATGTACCAGTCCACTCTCCTTTCCGATTCCTGTATGAACGCACACATTAGATACTCACGGGTTCGGTTGGACTAAACCACATTGCCAGTGCAGCTACACCATCATGTACCAGTCCACTCTCCTTTCCGATTCCTGTTTGGACGCACACATTAGATACTCATGGGTTCTTTCGGACTAAACCACATTCCCAGTGCAGCTCCCACCATCATGTACCAGTCCACTCTCCTTTCCGATTCCTGTATGAACGCACACATTAGATACTCACCGGTTCGGTTGGACTAAACCACATTCCCAGTGCAGCTCCCACCATCATGTACCAGTCCACTCTCCTTTCCGATTCCTGTATGAACGCACACATTAGATACTCACCGGTTCGGTTGGACTAAACCACATTCCCAGTGCAGCCCAACCATCATGCACCAGTCCACTCTCCTTTCCGATTCCTGTATGAACGCACACATTAGATACTCACGGGTTCGGTTGGACTAAACCACATTCCCAGTGCAGCTCCCACCATCATGTACCAGTCCACTCTCCTTACCGATTCCTGTATGAACGCACACATTAGATACTCACGGGTTCGGTTGGACTAAACCACATTCCCAGTGCAGCTCCCACCATCATGTACCAGTCCACTCTCCTTACCGATTCCTGTATAAACGCACACATTAGATACTCACGGGTTCGGTTGGACTAAACCACATTCCCAGTGCAGCTCCCACCATCATGTACCAGTCCACTCTCCTTACCGATTCCTGTATGAACGCACACATTAGATACTCACCGGTTCGGTTGGACTAAACCACATTCCCAGTGCAGCCCAACCATCATGCACCAGTCCACTCTCCTTACCGATTCCTGTATGAACGCACACATTAGATACTCACGGGTTCGGTTGGACTAAACCACATTCCCAGTGCAGCCCAACCATCATGCACCAGTCCACTCTCCTTTCCGATTCCTGTATGAACGCACACATTAGATACTCACGGGTTCGGTTGGACTAAACCACATTCCCAGTGCAGCCCAACCATCATGCACCAGTCCACTCTCCTTTCCGATTCCTGTATGAACGCACACATTAGATACTCACGGGTTCGGTTGGACAAAACCACATTCCCAGTGCAGCTCCCACCATCATGTACCAGTCCACTCTCCTTACCGATTCCTGTATGAACGCACACATTAGATACTCACCGGTTCGGTTGGACTAAACCACATTCCCAGTGCAGCTCCCACCATCATGCACCAGTCCACTCTCCTTTCCGATTCCTGTTTGGACGCACACATTAGATACTCATGGGTTCTTTCGGACTAAACCACATTCCCAGTGCAGCCCAACCATCATGCACCAGTCCACTCTCCTTTCCGATTCCTGTATGAACGCACACATTAGATACTCACGGGTTCGGTTGGACTAAACCACATTCCCAGTGCAGCTCCCACCATCATGTACCAGTCCACTCTCCTTACCGATTCCTGTATGAACGCACACATGAGATACTCACGGGTTCGGTTGGACTAAACCACATTCCCAGTGCAGCTCCCACCATCATGTACCAGTCCACTCTCCTTTCCGATTCCTGTTTGGACGCACACATTAGATACTCATGGGTTCTTTCGGACTAAACCACATTCTCAGTGCAGCTCCCACCATCATGTACCAGTCCACTCTCCTTACCGATTCCTGTATGAACGCACACATTAGATACTCACCGGTTCGGTTGGACTAAACCACATTCCCAGTGCAGCTCCACCATCATGTACCAGTCCACTCTCCTTACCGATTCCTGTATGAACGCACACATTAGATACTCACGGGTTCGGTTGGACTAAATTGACCACAAATGGACCAATGTGACTGTGATCACGCAAATCAAGTCACATTCGTTGCCCACAGCACCAGTACCAACTGCAAGTCAGTCACAATCCAACACCTTAATCCACTCAACCCACTCCATTGACCATACGGAGCACAGAACGGTGCTGCTGGCCAATGGTCCAATCGATGTGGTCACTCATTTGTTTACTGTGTGTTTGATATGTTTGTGTGTGTATGTGCCTCACGGTGCACTTGCACTCGGTCTATCACAGCAATTCCAGGTAACTCCCTCCAATCCACAAATCAACTGCGACATTCTTGGTGATATTTTATTGAAAACAGTAAACATTTAGTGTGTTAGTTTGTACAACAAGAAATAATAATGTCTAATGATCCTCATTATTTTGCACGAATATCGAGCACACTCTAACAACTAACCACAACGGATGAGGATAGTGAGAGTGACCGTGTGTTTGTTGTTTGATTTGAGAAAGAGAGAGAGAGAGAGAGAGAGAGTTCGTAAATTGGGTGTCGATACCAACACACACACAAACACACGGGCATTATTATTTTTTTTTCAAGGCTCATCTTGTGGTCTGTTCTATGGCCAATCTGCCTGTGTGCAATGTGTTTATGATCATCGATTCGAATGCTAACTCAATCTGAAATACAATCCAAATGCATTTTATTTTTGGTTGAGAATGTTTGAGTGCGCGTGCATACAACTGTTGGCAAGACCCGGAGACTTAGTCTTTCTGTGACCCCTAATCGCGTGTTGCGGCGATCTGGAAATGGCCCCATTTGATTGACCAACACAACTAGTCTAATTGCACTTCCACGCAGGCACGCACAATATAATCAGTAATGTTTGTCTAATATATTTTGAATTCTTGAAATGGATAATAAACAAAATGCATCACTCTGTGTCTCTCCTCATAAGCGGCACACACAGGCAATAATAACACACACACACACACACACACACACACACACACACACACACACACACACACACACACACACACACACACACACACACACACACACACACACACACACACACACACACACACACACACACACACACACACACACACACACACACACACACACACACACACACACACACACACACACACACACACACACACACACACACACACACACACACACACACACACACACACACACACACACACACACACACACACACACACACACACACACACACACACACACACCGGCAAATGGAGCCGCCGTTCATACACCCGCGCCGAGAGAGGCTTACGAGTGGTGAGTGGATGGTGCGTGCGGCAGTGGTGGTGATGATCCGTCCGCCCAGTCCGACCGAAACAGAACAGATTGGGAGCCAGCAAGAGAGAAACAATCTTTATTATACATAAATATAATACAGAGAGAGCTGCTCACTAAACAGTGAGTTGCCTTGAGACACAGCGTACTAATTAATCTAGATAAGACAATAATTAAAATATAGGCTTAGAATAGTGTAAACTACAAAATGTGAGAGTGAACATCAGAAAATAAAAGTGTATGTGTGTATGAATATATAAAAATCTAACCATAAATGTGATAGTGTATCATATGAACAGAAGCAATCAAAACAGATTCGGCAATTTCGGAAAGTTTCTTCTTATCCAGCTGGAAACGGTCATCAGAGAGAGAGAGAGAGAGAGAGAGAGAGAGAGAGAGAGAGAGAGAGAGAGAGAGAGAGAGAGAGAAAGAGAGAGGACTGTACAGGAGAATAAATACAGCAGAATGTTTCAATCGCTATCATGGAACCGTCCAACCAGCAGGACTAATGACTAAGTAGACTACGATGGGCGCCAATATATATAGCTGAGTGAAAGCAGACCTGAGCTCGTACAACGAAGCAAACGCACGACCGAGTCGTGTTGGCCTGAGCCGTGCTTAATGAGAGTCGTGCCATTTGCGTTTGGCTGCAAGGAAAGCAACCAAGACGGGACTTGCATCGATCCGTTTGTATGTATCACATAAACCGAAGGAAGCAGCATAGGCCAATTGAGCTTGTCTGGTTTAGAGAGAAAACAAAGACAGACAGACAGACAGGCACAGGAACACACATACACTTTAATATGAGTTGCTGCGTGTGTTATTGCGTTCTCTCAATAATAATAATCGTAATACTTCTCTCTGGTCGCTTACGAGTAATAGGCGAACATATTGGCCGATGATGGTCGCGTTATTAGGCAGATTAGCTCAAGTAAACTGGCTCTCATTTTTAAATAGGTGACAGAACATTAAAAAGCAATACAACACTACTCGATGAGCCAGCTCAAATCTAAATGCAATAGTGCATAAATTCACTCAATGTCTCCACTTGCACAAACTCTCTCCTCTCATTCCAGCGAAATTGAGTTTGTGTGCTTTTGGTTGGCAGCATAATTTTGTTGTTGTTACTTTTCTGCTTGCTCTCCTCTTTTCCGGCTGCTCTTTTTTGGCTCTGCTCTGTTCTTTCCCGTCTCTGCTCTGTACTCCGTTCTCCGAATCGATCCATTCTGGTTTGTACCAGTGCACTCACTCTCATTCCTGCATTCTCATTCATTCAAATGAGAGACTTATAGTGTGCCATTGAGTGTTTGTGTGTGTGTGTTTCATCATTCTCCCGAGCCATTGTCCATCACAGTTTTGTCTTGGTCACAGTCAAACTTCACATTTACACCGACGGCCATCTCCAACTAGCGAAACTCGAACTGTGAGATTATTGCAACTCTATTCCACCGCAATGTCGAACCATCATGACCGCTCGTCTGGATGCTCGTCAGGTGTCGCATTGAAGCCTACAGTGCATGGGGTATCATCTGCTCAGAGTAATGAGACTCGTTTACTCATCAAACAGGAACATGATTGGATAAAAGCACAGAGAAACCATCGGATCACTTCGTACTTATTTTCACCAGAACGAGTACCAATATTAATTGCCCGTCTAGACGAAGCTATGGTAGATGCTCGTCCACCGACGGATGACGATGAGGAACGATTTGGCAATGTTGATGTTGACGAAATGAGTGACAGCACCAAGCAGGACTATGAACAAAATCCAAAACTGACTGTCGTCCTGTCCACAATGGACATTCACTGTCACCTGTGCACCAAAGCAATTGCGCAAGTGGCAGTGATGAAGCCGTGTCATCACGCATTCTGCACTGTGTGTGCATTGGAGTGGTTCAAACACTGCTCCAAATGTCCCGAATGCAGGCGACCAATTAAATCGATTGCCCTCAACATTGTAAACATGTCCACCTACGACTCATTCCCTGAGAGTTATCCTGATGAATCGGACTCAATGAAGATTATGATGTTGCAGATCCTTGCTGTGCACTATGAACAGTTTCCCGAGTTAGGCTATCCCCCACGTAAACTCGACTTTCAACGCGTGGACTCGATCACAAAGTGTGCTATAACTGATCGATCACAACGTTTCAAGCTGTTTCGAAGTTTGGTCTATATGCACAACTATGAGTCGGTGCAAGAGTACCCCACTAAACGAATTCACTCAATCGGGTATTTTGATCATGATGGTTATCATGATGGTGTGAAAAAATTGTGGGGTTTTTATATAAGAGAATTAAAAATGTTGCGGCAATTATTTCCTGCATCTACTAGCCGTGATAAACTCTCTATACTCCTTAAAAGCATTTTGAACAAACACCCGATTGGATCAATCGAATGTCAACAGCAATTCGTGGATAGATTCACACCAGTCCTCAAAATGTCTAACAGTGAGCTAAGAGTTGCCGTTATGCACAAAATGTTCAATGAGATGCACATGTATTCCAAATATCCCATTGACAAATACGAAGAGTTCTTTGAAACGATTACTTACGACCAGACAAAAGAGGCTTTGTATTTTCGTCATTTTGGAAAAAATGTTAATCGAACTATAGTAGAGAACCATTCACGGGCTGAAAATGAAATAATAAATGAACAAACGAGCGGACAAACCGAAAGTGCGGTGGGGCGTCAAAGCAGCACAACCAGTGGGGGAGACGGAACCCTTGATACTATCGAAACAGTCCAAAGTAGCTTCACCAGCGTAATCCAAGGTGCAATCGAATCAATGGGAACAAAATCTGCCAACGTGATCGATGGAGCAAGCAGATCAATTGGTACTAGCTGTTCAAACGTAATCAGCAGCGACAGAAACAAAGTCCCTGATGATGGTGATGTTGAGTTTATTGGTGAATTTGGTATGGACTCGTTGACATGTTTGTTCAATCAAGAGGCTCCTGAATTGCCAATGGAAAATGGTCAACCAACATCAGAAGCTTCCAAGCGGCCACTTGAATCTGTTCCTCAACCTTCTAAGGTGGTGAGACGACGAAATAGTTTGGACGGGAGAGAAGGTGCTCCAACATGGAGCCATTTACTTCCACCGTCTCGATTTCGCAACAATAACTCACCGGCACCACTTTCGGCTGAGGCAATCCGTCAACGAATGTTGAGAAGAAAAGAAGAAATGAGAATCCGTGGTGCTGGTTATTCTCTCAAGGAAATCCGTGATATGCGCCGAACTGTTCGATTGTCTGCCAACTCGACATTTTACTATCGCGAACTAATGTCAGAGGTGAAGAAGTGGTTCTCCGGCATGGAAACCGTGTTGGAGGCATACGAATTTTCACAACAACTGCAACCTTATTTCACCGATATGGCGAGTGCCTATAAATACTTTCAACTTATCCCAAAGCCAGTGATGAAGATGGAGGACATGACTGGCACTATTTTACTTGAGAAAATAGAACAGTTTAAAGAAGATGTGACCAACTTTAAACGCAATTTGGGGTTGGAGGAACCAAATGAGCCAGGCGATCATCCAAAAGCTCTAACACCGAGTGACGACGCATCAATGGCAAGAAGTGCACAACTCGAACGCAGTAGTGGAGATCAAGTTGAACGACAACAAAACAAATCAGCGATAAATAAGCAAAAATACAAGCAGATGAGCACTGAAGCTTGCCTCGAGCTGATAAAGAAAGCAAAGAAAGATGTCTACTTTCTGAACCAAATTTACACTTCTGATAGTGATTTGTCCTGGTTCAAACATACACAAACACACAAGAACACATACTCAATGTCTACTTCAATTTAACCTTTCTGATCTACAGCAGTGACGCTAATGAACAAGCAGATACAGTTGCACACAGACACACACAGAGACAGATGATGACGAGTTGACGATTGCAATGGTCGTCTTAGTCGAGCACATTAAACAGAAGCAACCTCGAGCAGACAGACAGACTTTGTTCAATGTTGCACATGTACTGGTAATGATCGTATCAAGATCAAAACCAAATCAATTGACATTTACAATATTATCTAGGCTAAAATGAACTTTAATTAGATTAACTTATATACTCGTTCAATTGTATCTTAATAATAAAGAATAAAGCTTTAAAGGTGGTCAGTTGAGGAGATTTTGTCACCATCGATCCCGAGTGCACTGTTGCTGCCACTCAAATCCAGAATGTCGTCATCTACTACATAGATAATTTCTGGCTTTGTCATTCGTGGGAACAGTAGAGCAGCATTGCGATTGTACTCTTGGGCAAAGACAAAGTTGTCGGCGCGAATGTACAGAGATCCCAACTCTGGGAAGAGGCGAGCAAACCTTTCCGTAAACTGTGCGAACGTGTAGTTTAGCGACACCAGCCGGCCCAGGGTGATGCGACGTATGGAGGTGAATGGGTTAAAGATGACCGACTTTGGAGGGACGAATTGGTGCAGCTCAGAGTCGAGTGTTGTCTCATGCAAGCTCGGCAGACCAGTCAAGTGGGTCAGAACAAATTCGAGTGACACCTGACGGGAGCAGAGAGTGTGGTTAGTACGTTGCATCCGAGTCTCGAGTCGAGACTTACCTCAGACAGTCCAGGAATGTCCAACTTTTCTACATTGACAAAGTGTTTGCACACAAGTGCGTGCAATCGGAACATCTCATCAGGTGACACTTCACTTGGTACCTGGCCACCTTCCCATTTGATAGCGAAATGAACCAAGTGCCTGCCAATGTTCTTATTGTTCGCCAACAGTAGTTGCAGCAGAGTAGTGTTACAGTACATCGGAACGTCTTTGGAAAAGGTGAGCATCAAGGATTGCAGTGCCAGACCAGTCTGTTGAAGCAATGGCACCAACTCCCAACGATAGTTGTTGATGGATAACCTTTCAACCTGCTGCAGCATGTGGTGTCGGACCTCGAACAGTGGTGGCAGTTGAGCAGTGTTGAGCCAGTGCAGAATGCGCAACTATCTGATTGAACTTATTGCAGTGTACCAGGCAGTGCGCATCTCCATCGAACTGTCCTGTCCACCGTCAATGTGGATTTGGCCAATGCGATCGTTGTCAGCCACCCAGCGAGCCACCAAATCTGGAAACACAGTCTCCAAACGTTCGTGATAGTCGATGGTAATAGTCCTCACACTGGTGAGCAGACTAACTAGCAAGTCATAGCGGCTCTCATTGTCAGGATCATCCACCGTGAAGTCACGTCCAACCATCAGGCCAATCCAGGAGTTTTTGTACTCGCGAGTCAGAGTGGTGTCATTTTTTATGTGCAAGATGACACGATCGGAACATTGCACCGACAGTTGCTTCTTCAGTTCTCCTGTTATGCTCGGTATGAGTGCAAGGTCTCGCCACTCGAGCCATTTCAAGCCGGACACGACCTTCGGGATAAGAGCAGACTCTGCGGCACTTTTCGACGGAACATGACCAGCCGGTTGCTGGCCGCTTCTTAGCTGATGCTTGGGTTTCTTCTTTCCTTTATTATTCTTGGTGGGAGCCATCTTCGGTAAAAAAAAGTCTAGCGTGAAGAAGAAAGGAAAAGAAGGCGAAATAGTGAGTGACGAGGTAAAGGCAGTAGGACTGATCAGTAGAAAGGCACAAAAAGCAATGAGAAAGGGCACATTAACGACAGTTTAACGTCAAGATATGAGCGCGCATAAAGAGGCACACAGCAAGTGGGGAGAGTGCTGCTGGCCAACTGCAAACTGACGAGACTAGCCGAACCAACCGACCACCACTCAGCACCATACAATCGACACACAACAACGACGAGCCACAGGCACATTCAATGGGCTATTGGTGAGAGTATGTTCATGTGTGTCGCCGGACTCGAACCATGCAACCACAGATGGCCTCGTGACGACGTTAATGTCTTTTGTTTAATTTATTATACCACTCACAGACACGGCGAATTCTCTCTCTCTCTCACTCTCTCACTCTCTCTCTCTCTCTCTCTCTCTCTCTCTCTCTCTCTCTCTCTCTCTCTCTCTCTCGTCTTGGTCTGGCGCAGGCAGGAATTTATGTTTATGACTTTCAGAGTCGATCTGCCTGTGTCACTGGGCCATGCAGCCAGCCAGCAAGGATTAATGTCCACCACTCTGGCCAATCCGTGCAGTTCTGACCAATTCAAAGAAATGCTTAGTTAATCAAGCCAACAAAGAGAATCACACACAGAGTTAGATCAATACTACTGCTCACTGTACACTACCACCGAGCAGGCACTAATTGAACAGTGTTCGAGCGTGCATGCTGTAAACTTTTAATTACGGACACACACTGCGCGACAATAAATTAAGACAGAGACAGAGACAGAGACAGAGACAGAGACAGTCAGTCAGACACAAAACAAATAAATAAGTAAAAAGAGCGAGTGCCCGTGGCCGCTACCATACATTACATCGATCGATTGGTGCGCGTTCAAGAGAATGTTCAACAAATAGAGAAAGAGAACGAACGAGAGTGTTCAATTGGTTATTTGCCTTTTGGTAAAATGTGAATGAACAAACAAATGCGCGCACGTTTCAGGGGAAGGAGAGATCGATTCTAAAATAGTAATAATAATAAGAGCAATGTCTGATGTAATAACGAAATGTTTTAATGTTATGGCAATGGTTAGGTGACTTCGAATACATACATACTCGCACACACACTAGACCAAACATACATACAATCTATTCTCCCTCTTTCAAGCCATGCCGATCTCGCAAATAGTTCGATTCGAAGTGGCAGCATATGCCGAACACACGGACTGACTCTAGTGAGAACATTGCAACCTTGGTGACACCACCACAGCCAAGTTGGCGGACTTGAGTTGGAAAATGTCAGCACTGCTCATGTAATTGTGGGCCTTGTGTGCATTGAATAGTGTTACTTGAAAGCGGAGATACCCCGAAACAATACTTCTGACTTATCATGGCAGCGTTCAAGTGATCGATTTTCAAGTAATTCATCGAAGTCAAACGAGAAAAAAAGAAGTTGTTGTTGCTACACTCCATTCGACCCAGTGTCCATTCCCATTGCTAGCTTTAAAACTTCTGGACACTGACTGGGTCAAGTTGATGAAAGTTTTCCAATCCAAAACGAGTGTAATTTTGTTAAATATTTGGATTGGACTTGGATTTGGATTGTGTTGCAAAGAAATGTGTCCTTTTGGTCACCTCGAGACGGAGGAATGTGATACTGGTTGGGATTGCAACTAGCTAGGTAATTGGCTTGTTGCACAAAAGTCTTCTTTTGTGAACAAAGTCTCAATTTGTGAGTTGACGATTTGATGGACACACCGTGACTCTGTTTGGGAGAGTGAACATGCACACCATTACCGCGTTGAGTCGTTGTGCTTCGAGCAGCAGCAGCAACAGGAGGAAATGTGTTTGTCTCGGAACTAATCAATTCTATCATTGCAGGCTGTTAGGCTATACTTTGGCCAAAACCTAAGTTCAATCACTTCAGTGGAACAGTAGACAGCATTGTCGATTGATGTTCTCAGCAGATGATAACATTCACACGCATGATAATGACATTTTCTTCTTTGATTTGCCCTAGTCATCTTTGGTTAGTCTTTTGTATAGTACTTTCTGTTTGGTTCTTTATCCTTTAACTCGATGCCACCGCAAGCGTTGTAATCAGTCACTGCACAAGCCTAATGAGCTGACAACGAACCACAACCGAGGCCCTCAACATAATGAGATATTCAACATTGAAACTCCATTGCCTTGCCACAAACAACAACAAAGTAGAGTACTTTTATACACAAAGCGTACACACACGAGTGTAGAAATGGCCTTCGACAGCAAAAACCAAACAAGACCAAGAAGAATAGGAACGAATCCAAGAATAAAGCCATCAGCGAGAGGCACGAGCTCATTTAGGCAGCGAACATCAACTTTGGCAATGACGGCGGAGCCCAAGAACAATTTATCTTCATCAAGGCAACAGCTAGAATCGCTCGTGCCCGATAGTCGGACAGTCCAACTGTCGAACCTAGTTGATCATAAATGCTGCAACTGCACAACAATCACAACAACAACCTTGTCCGTTGTTATATTATCATACACAATGAAAGCTATCGCACACCAAGTGTCTGGCTAGTGGACACGTAACCATTCCGATTCATCATCCTCTCTTGTGCCGAGCCATCGTCACTAAACGAATCTGTTCAACTATCTCTATCACTTGCGCCCAGAACACGAGCATCATCTGTCCTGCCAATTGCTTACTGGTGATTGACTTGAGCTATTGTCGAGTGATTGACTAACCACTCTGCACAACTAACCGACCAATTTGAGCATAGTGAAGACATACCTTGCATGTGTGCACTCGAGTGATGCCACTTGCCAGAGAGAACAGTGACCATCTCGTGCCGAATCACTCTGCACAACTAACCGACCAATTTGAGCATAGTGAAGACATACCTTGCATGTGTGCACTCGAGTGATGCCACTTGCCAGAGAGAACAGTGACCATCTCGTGCCGAATCACTCTGCACAACTAACCGACCAATTTGAGCATAGTGAAGACATACCTTGCATGTGTGCACTCGAGTGATGCCACTTGCCAGAGAGAACAGTGACCATCTCGTTTCTAACCACTCTGCACAACTAACCAACCAATTTGAGCATATGAAGACATACCTTGCATGTGTGCACTCGAGTGATGCCACTTGCCAGAGAGAACAGTGACCATCTCGGGCCCAATCACTCTGCACTACATAATGGCCAATTTGTGCTTAGTTTTATAACAAAAATAAGTTATTTATTTATTAATTAATATATACTTCATAAAATAATAATGTAAACTAAGTTCACCCTTGTGGAGAAAATCACATGGAGAGCATCGAACGACAAAAAAATGGGATACATGAATGCATACGTTGTGTGTTACAAGTAAAAGTCAGTAAGAGAAACCTAACAAAAGATGACAAAGTGGTAGTAGTAGTAGTGGTACAACGGACAAGACACGATGACATACAATTGAAATATAAATAATAATCATAATAATTACTAATAACTAAATAAGAACAAAAAACATCTACAGTTAAGATACGAAAGGGGAGGCAGATAATTACAAAGTGAGGAGGAGATGAGGAATGATCAGAGAGTGATGAGATAGAGTTGGTGGTGATGATGTACTCGAGTGAGACGGACAGACAGATTGTGCATTGTGTTGTGGACTTGTGTAGGTACGTGAAGACATCAAAGTAATGGAATGAATCAGAGTAAGAAGTAGCATCTAGAACAGATCACCGCGTCTTCCATTGCCAGCAGGCATACCCGTGGGTGTGCCCACCATTCCATTTGGACCGCCAGGCGTGGTTGGGGTGCCCGGCGCAGTTGTCATCACTCTGCCTTGATCCAACGATGAACGTGACCGAGAACGGCTCAACTGTTGACGACGATCTTGAGTACGGAGCAAAAGATTAGAACACGAACTAGAACTAGAACATCCTTACCTTGTGGTGTGACCGCTTTGGTACGCTTCCTTCTGGGCGCAAAGGCAGTGCCCGTGTGCAGCGAATTGAGCAGATGCTCCATCAGACCCTGGTCGTTCTGATCGGGACCCTCCTTGTTGAGCACAATCTTGTTGCTCGCCCGTTCCTTTTTTTCCTTTTCCAACTTTTCCTTCTGTTCCTTAGCTCGTCTTGCCTTCTCTTCCAACTCTCGTCGTGCCACATTCTCCGCCACCGCTTGCATGTACTGATCCTTGAACAGTTTAATGTCTCCAAAGCACTCGTCCATGGTGTACTGCTTGGGCTCAAAGGAGAAGTAGGCGCCCAGTTCAATGTAAAGGGATTCCATCTTCTTGTGCATGCCCTCGAGGAGGGAGTACTCAGACTGGGCACGGTCGTTGAACTCTGTCATCATTACACCGAAACGATCCTCGTCCGAGTGTGGCTTAAAGTTCTTCAGGTCGAGATCGAGCTCACGCAGACTTGACTTCATTGAGGCGAGACTTTTGGTGATGTTTTCGGGTGATGCTGTGGGGAGTTGAGAGGGATTGATCAAACATTAGACATGGAATGCATTGTACACGAATAGATTGATCGTTAGATTGAAAGTTAGGTAAGATGTTAGGCAGGAGATAAGGTTAGCCGTTAGGTGGGCCATTAGGTTAAAGGTTATGTTAGGCAGGAGATTAGGTAAGCCGTTAGGTGGGCAATTAGATTGAAGGTTGCGTAATGCAGGATATTAGGTAAGCGGTTAGGTGGACAAATAGGTTGAAGGTTGTGTTTGGCAGGAGATTAGATATGCGGTTAGGTTGGCAAATAGTGTGAAAGTTGTGTTTGGCAGGCGATTAGGTATGCGGTTAGGTGGGCAAATAGGGTGAAAGTTGTGTTTGGCAGGCGATTAGGTATGCAGTTAGGTGGGCAAATAGGGTGAAAGTTTTGTTTGGCAGGCGATTAGGTAAGCGGTATGTGGGCAAATAGGGTGAAAGTTGTGTTTGGCAGGCGATTAGGTATGCGGTTAGGTGGGCAAATAGGGTGAAAGTTTTGTTTGGCAGGCGATTAGGTAAGCGGTAGGTGGGCAATTAGGTTGAAGGTTATGTTAGGCAGGAGATTAGGTAAGCCGTTAGGTGGGCAATTAGATTGAAGGTTGCGTAATGCAGGATATTAGGTAAGCGGTTAGGTGGACAAATAGGTTGAAGGTTGTGTCATGCAGGCGATTAGGTAGCCGTTAGGTGGGCCATTAGGTTAAAGGTTATGTTAGGCAGGAGATTAGGTAAGCCGTTAGGTGGGCAATTAGATTGAAGGTTGCGTAATGCAGGATATTAGGTAAGCGGTTAGGTGGACAAATAGGTTGAAGGTTGTGTCATGCAGGCGATTAGGTAAACCGTTAGTTGGGAAATTAGGTTGAAGGTTGCGTAATGCAGGATATTAGGTAGCGGTTAGGTGGACAATTAGACAGACCAGAAAATGAATTAATAGAGGAAGACTAACCTTTAGCAGCTTTGTCCAAATTAAGCAAATCCGAATAGAACTTGGCCGACTCGGGATACTTCTCCTCCATCTTGGCGGAGATAAAGTGCAGCAGTGTGCTCTTGTTGTCCACCGTCTTGGTCGAGTTCAACTTGGGCAGAAAGCTAATCTCGAATCCAATGGCACGGGCATTGCGACTGCCTGCATTCATAAAATTACCAATCGACAGTACCAACTTGATGATGGTGGCGAACTTTTCCGATTTGCGCACCTCGTCGCAAGCCATTGTGTAGCTCACAATGTCCTTCTTCACCTCCTGCATTGACTCGGTGAACTTCATCTTGAACAACATGTTGCGTAACCGCTTGGAGAGACCCTTGATCGATCCGAGCTGAAAAAATAGAACATGTGATTAGCAAAGAATTGGAAAGAAGGGAGGATAGTTCACATACCGCAATGGCAAACTTCTCCGCCTGATGGAACTCATCAATTGGCGTGTTCTTGGCCATCTCGTTGAGTCGATTCAGCTCGTCCATTGTCGGCATGTAGTGCAGGATTTGACCGAGAATATTCTCTGACAGGTGCTCCTCATTCATGGTGATCACGTCTTTTGTGAAATCCTCCGGCGACATCTTCAGTGCGCCCAATAGAATACCTATAACATGCGCGGATTCGTAACTAAATCAACAACATCTTGGCTTCAAGACTCTTACCTAAGTTCTGGGCAGTCTTCTCACTCAGCACTCGACATTTGAGTATCTTCTTGGAAGGCATTTGTGCGGTCTTGCCATTGGCCGCTCCATTCTGTGCCAACTTGTCACCCGCGCCTTTGAGTCCACCGCCAGCCATAGCCGAGGCGAAGTTCTCCACAATCGAATCGATCAGATCTTCAGACACGAAGGCATCGTCCGAGTTCACCTGTACCCAAATCGAGTTCTCCGCAACCTTGGTGGGCGTCAGCTTCTTCCAATTTGGCTTCTTGAGACCTTTCTTTGGCTCGAACATGGCACGTTTGATGTTGAACGGGAACTCGGGCGGTGGTGGTGCCATTGAGAAGCCACCGAATGGCGGTGGTGGTGGTGGACCGCCAAAGCCTGGTGGTGGTGGCGGTGGTGGTGGCCCACCCATGCCTGGTGGTGGTGGAGGTGGAGGCGGTGGTCCACCCATGCCTGGAGGAGGTGGTGGTGGAGGAGGTATACCAGAACCGGGCGGTGGAGGTGGAGGTGGTGGAATGCCCGAACCAGGGGGCGGTGGTGGTGGTGGAGGTATACCGGAACCAGGTGGAGGAGGTGGAGGAGGAGGTATACCAGAACCGGGTGGTGGTGGTGGCGGCGGTGGAATGGCTGCACCAGGTTTGTAGTCACCACTTTCCACTAACTTCATCTTCTCCTGCAAGTCCTGCACCAGTTTGAGTTGTTGCTCCAACTTGGCCTCAACTTCCACCTTCGAGGTAAGTGCATCCTCCAACTTTTGATTCAACTCGACACTCATCAAACTGCCCTCACCCTCTTTGATGCGCTTCATCACTTGGTCAATCACAAAGGTAACGTCGAGATCAAAACGAGACCGTGGCTTAAAGTCTGGATCGACGCCTGACTTGTGGAACAGAATCTGCATGATACACTCCTCGATCAGAAGAAAGTATGCCGATCTAGGGAGTTGAAGGTGAAGGTTAAAAGGTTTAAAGGTCAATTAGATTAGGCCGTAGAGCAAACGGTCACTTACTTGACATATTGATCCTCACGAATGTAGAGCAGCAGTTGTAGAATCGAGAGAAAGTATGGCTCCACTGGTGTGGCAAGCACCGTCTGTCTCAGCACCTTGTAGCAGTCGTCCATATTGTCAAAGTCGAATCGAATGTTCTCAAATCTATTTGCCATCTCATCGAAATCATCATCCTTTGACTGGAAGAACACAGTGAAGAAGCGAAAAAACTTTGCATCGGGCGTCATTTGATTGAGCAGTGGCGGTATGGCGTTGACCATCGACGAGGTACTGTTCATAGTGCCCATGTTGAGATTGTTGATTGAACTCGAGGCGGACAGTGGCCGCTGTCCACCGTTCATTGGCTGTCCACCATTTGGCTCGTTCTCTGGTTCGGCCGAGAGACGCTCCCTCTCGCGCTCCTTGTTCAACTCAATCTGACACTGAGGCTCAATCTCGGAGATAATCTTCCTAAAATCCTCCGTGCCCGCTTCATCACTCGTACGATAGATCTCTGAACGCAGATGGAAACGCTGCTCAAACTCATCGTGATTGGTGATCAAACAGTTGAGCAGTTGAATCGAGGAAATGGCGGTGGCAATGTTGGGTCCCTTCCAGTTCTTGAGACCTTCCACAATGATCCAGAAACGTTCTTTACGACCACTGTCCATGGCGGCATCGGTGAAGGCATTCAGTACTCGTTCGACTCCGTGCTCAACGAGAGTGACAGCGGCGAGGATTTCCAATGTCTTGCCCATTACTTGAGGGAGGCGAGGATCGAGCGATTGGACGAGAATGAGGAAGGCTTCATCGAATTCGAAGATCATGTTGAAGCCAGCCTAAATAGATACAATAGGATTAGGTTCGGCGAATTCAAAAGTTGGTCCAAGAGGATCCAAAAGGTTACTCACGGTATTGTTCATGAAAGAGGACAAACTCTGTATACAGTCTGACATCAACTCGGCCGGCTTCTTGTTGCTCTGCTTCACCTGAGAGCACAATCGAATGATTTCGAGTATCTTCTTGTGTCCACCGCCTTCGCCAAACTCCCGAACCCACGAAACGGCTTTGCCTCTCAGTTCAATCTTCAGTGCCTTGACACACTCCTGCAGCTCCTTGGCGTGAATCGAGTTCGAACTGGTGTAATTGCTCAGTATGTGAACATAGTCTGCTGGTGACTTGTACTTCTGGTCTTTCGACTGAGCCTTGTTCAAATTGAGATTCTGCTTGAACATGAGAATCTTGTCCTTCTTGGGCCGTTGCCGTAGGATGACTCGATTCGCTTCTTTCATGTTCATTTCGTCCAGGATTTGTTCAAACATTCGGTTGAATGTCTCCTCGTCGGCTGTCTCCACTGAGGCGAGCACATTGTTGTCGTCGTGGACGTGCATTGAGGCTACTCGTGGCGAGTTGGATCGATTACTCTGTGGAAAAGAACGAAAGAACAATCAGTAAACATGAAATACACACAACAGAACAGGGACAGAAGAAGTAAACAATATAGACAAAAGACAATAGATACCGATGAGGGCAAAGTCAGAGAAAGACACAGAAAGTCCATTGAAGACTGTGTGGACAGAATAGATTCGAGTAACAACAAGGAGAGGGAGAGGGTTGAAAGAAAGAAAAATAAAACAACGATCTTAATGAAACAAAATAGACAAACAATAGATAGCCAACAAGCTAGAGATTATGCGGATTGTTCATTAGGATAAGTAGGAAACTAGGTTTTGCCATTAGTAGGTTAGACAGTTAGTTAATACTCATTCGCATAAGTAATGAGCCGAGCTAAAAGGGGAAAGTGACACATAATAGATGGAGCTAGTGGCTCATTACATTTGCGAATAAGTAATAGGTTGGTAGAATATGATATAATCTATTAAGCAGGCAATTGGAATAGAGCTATGTAGGTACTTAGGTAAGTAGTTAGGTGAGCAACTAAGTAGACAGTTAGTTAGGAAGTAGTAGGAGAGCTGTTGGGTTAGCGATTAGACTGACAGTTAGGCAAAGCGGCTATGTCGACAGTGGGTTGGTTATGAGGTAGGCGTTAGAAAGACAACTATGTTGGTGATTAGGCAAGTGTTTAAGAGAGATTTGGTAGGTAGTAGGTTAGATAGGATGTTAGGTAAGCAATTAGGTATGTGGTTAGGTAGTCGGTTATGTTGGCGTCTAATCAGAGAGTTGGGTAAACCGTTAGATTGACTGTTGGGTTGTTAGTAAGGCAGGTGGTTGGGTTTGCGATAGGAAGACAACAATGTTGACGATTAGGCAAGTGGTGGGTTAGATGGAAGGTATGGTTGGATGTTAGGTAGGCCATTAGGCATGCGATTATGGAAACAGTTATTAGTTGGCTTATCAGTTAAGTAGGTGAAATGGTAAGTCGTTAGACATGGAGCAAGATAGACGGTTAGTTAGGTGGTATGGCAGACGGTGATGTTGGCGATTAGACAGACAGACATACAGATAGGTTTGAGGTTAGATGGGCGTTAGGGAAACAACTAAGTAAGTAGATAAGAGGTAAGGTATGATGTTAGGTAAGAGATCAGTAGAAGGGGGTAGGGTAAGAGGTTAGGTGTAGTGAGTGTGTACGAACGAGTATCCCATCCGAATCGAACCACAGCTGACAGCGAGGCAGTCTCCACAGTAACGCCAAACCACAGTCCAAACCAACCAGCTGAGATGATGACTTGGACATCTTCTTCTTCTCACGACCCATCGTGAAGTGTTTCACTCGTTTTGAGTGTCTTCGGTGTTCGAGTCTTGATTTGGTACTGGTTAGTGGTGATGATCACTGACACAAGGCAGAAAGTAGTCACAAAGAGACAAGACACAAACGCTAAGACTAACACTACTACAAAGTTAGTATGAGGACGGTGACGACAACGAGAGTGAAGAAAGAGAGTGATGAACACGAAAGCAAATCTGTCATAAATGAGTCAATGTCAAAACTGTCGTAAAGTGTTAGGTGACAGATGACGTACTAAACTGGTCATTTCATAGAAGACGTTACTACTACTACTAATCGATGACTATTAATGTGTGAACAATTAGATTGTGTATGAACATTAAGAGGAGAGATAAGAATAGGGAATGTAGTTAAGGGCAAATTAGTGCGCATTGTTGAACAATGCTAATCAATGAGTGAGAAAGTGATAGGATAGGCATAAGCAATCGCAATCGAAAACATAAACAATAGGATGCTTAGTTAGTAAACAAAAGGAAACGAATGAACGCAAATAAGCATCGCGATAGCGCGCACGTCATTCATGAAAGACCCAAACCTTGTGATTGTTTTGATGTTGTTGTGACTCGTCCTCGTTGGACGAGTTACTATTTCTCGCTGCACCGCCGGATGATGCCGATCCATTTTTGTTTGGTCGCCGATGGTTGACGTACTCGGACATGGCTTGATCATTCGTGGACTGATTTTGGCTGTAGTTGTTGGACTGTGCGTACGGGTCACCGAACATCGATTCACCGTACTGCAGATGATGGTGACTGTTGAGACGGAATGGTGCTGCTGCTGTGGCGAGGACAGAGGCGAGTGAACCAGGTGATGAGGCTGAGGTGACCAAATTCGAGTTACGATGTCCCTGTTGCTGCTGAGCCAACGAATTAGGTTGCCACTCTCGATGGTTGAGTTGTAGATCACCAGCTGGTGGTAGCACTAGCACCGAATTGGCCAACGACTTGTGATGTGAATGACTAGATGAGAGGGACGACTGTGAACTGACCACCGAGTGCCCGCCCTGTGAGCCCACAATTGGGAACTTTGCACTAAACTGATCGTACTGTGCCTGGTGTGAGGGCAACGGTGGCGGTGGCAAGTCCTTCGAGGCTTTCGATGACTTTTTGTTCTGACTTGCGTCCGAACTGTTCGAAGACGATGATTTGGTCTTCAAGATGCGTCCCTGAAAGAAGAAATCGAAAAACAAATGTTAGATGAATATATATAGGAAAAACACAGAAAGAGAGAACGAACGAGTACATCAACAAAAAAGCATCTAAAGCACATGTGACAACTGTCGGTGATTATAATATAAAAAATCCTTTTGCGTGTGCGATAATAAAAACGAAGATAATGATGCCCATGAAATTGAGTGAGAGAGAGAGAAAGAGAAAGTGGAAACCAATCAATTGATAGATAATGATTTGCAATCAATTGGTTTGGTATTTACACCATTTAACACACTAAATGCCATTGATTAGTGAATGTGTCATTGTGTTTGTGAATGCGTTTCAACACCGATAACACAAGTGGTGTAATAAGAAGAAGATAATAACATCATCGCTTACTGCGTGTGAATTGACAATCAAATCACACTAGATGCATTTAAGATGATCTATAACAATAAACTCGTAAACAATTAGATCACACAAAAGAACAATCGAATTGATTCGGATTTCATTCAAGGTTTCGATTTTATAGGTTAAAACTAGATCAAACACCTGACAAATGAGAGAGAGAGAGAGAGAGAGAGGGAGAGAGAGAGAGAGAGAGAGAGAGAGAGAGAGAGAGAGAGAGAGAGAGAGAGAGAGAGAGAGAGAGAGAGAGAGAGAGAGAGAGAGAGAGAGAGAGTTAGTGAGTGAGTTAGTGAGTAAGTGAGAGATGGAGTAAGAGTGAGTGAGAGAGAGAGAGAGAGAGAGAGAGAGAGAGAGAGAGAGAGAGAGAGTTAGTGAGTTAGTGAGTGAGTTAGTGAGTAAGTGAGAGATGGAGTAAGAGAGAGAGAGAGAGAGAGAGAGAGAGAGAGAGAGAGAGAGGGAGGGAGAGAGGGAGAGAGAGAGAGAGAGAGAGGGAGAGAGAGAGAGAGAGAGAGAGAGAGAGAGAGAGAGAGAGAGAGAGAGAGAGAGAGAAGATGGCGAGAGAACATAAAACGATCACTTTCAAATTCCACGTAAAATGTGATGAAAAGCGTAATTATAGACTTATTATTACTCACTACTAATGATTGGACAGGCACTTAAGTATGCAAACATGGGTCAGATGGTGTTGAAAGTAAAACTATACATACCAATTAGCTACAACTACTTCATGCACAAGAGTTGGCACAAGAGTTTTAATTGACAAGTGCGTTCGTATATGTACAGAACAGTAAGACAGTAAAACAGTGAGACGGGTCAATTTGAATGGTCAACACAAAAGAAGAAGAAGCCAAAAAGCAATTAAGCAAACGTTAAGTGGTATTCAAAAAACAATCACACCATGATGATGAGACCAATCAGCACAAGCACACGTATGCATTCACAGAACACAAATGAACAAATAGTTACGAGTGAATGATATACGAGAACATATGTGCAAATGCAATACGAGAACAGATGCGGGTCAAGTGCAACTGTGCGAGTGACTAACGCAATGTGAATGTGTGTGCTGTCTAATGGAGAGTACAACACGTACTAAATTGAACAAATTCGCCGAATAACGTTAATACAAACTCGAAACTGTTCGAAAATAGACTATTTTGTCGCAACACAGGAAGCCAATGTGCGCGCACAAATGCATTTGTTGGCTTGCAGACAATACAAATCGTGAATTGCGTCACGTATCGAACAAAAGATTTAACAAATTCGAGCGAAAATGCGTCAAACTGTTGTTTAATGTTTGATAGAGATTGAACAAATTCGACTCGATTGAGAACAAAAGTTTTGTTTGTAAAGCCTTAAAAAGACAAATCGATCGGAACTAATCGCGAAAATGAGAAAGAACAAGTTTTAAAACATTTTCCAAAATTGTTCAAATTGTTCACAACAAATCAGCAGTTATGGTCAGTTCAGTTCAGTTCGCATCATCATCAATATGACCAATTGTGTCATCATCAGTTCAGTTCAGTTCGCAAAACCAATTGAGTTACAGGCATTCATAATTTGACACAACGAGACAAACACATTCACAACATTCATGTTCACAACATCAACACAATCTCTCAGGATTCATCATCATCATCCTATGCATGCAAATTCTCACGCACACAGTCCGAAACAATCTGCTGTGTATTGTACGAATCTCATTAAGGAGCACACGGCAAATTGAATCAGGTGTAATTAATTAATCATTCTTGCATGCATGCACAAGACACAATACAATGTACAGACAAACAGACATTCATGCTTGCCTGCTTGAACCATGTATGCATAGATGCAATTAGATAGAACGCAAGACAAGTCACTGCGAGTGTGTGTGTACTCGTGTCGTGTGCGTAATTAAATTTAGATAAACTTAATTAAGCGATTAGCGTATCTGGCCTTTGACCTAGAAGAAAAAACAAATTATACATGTCTAAATCTAGCAAACTATCTAATATAGAGTAAGTCATCATGTACTACACAGGATTTAATTCATATTTGGAATTCAAGAGTTGCATAGAACCCAATTCTGGATTACCACCACAAACACACACACACAGACTTCTTCTGCCTGCAAAGACAAGTTGACATGAATCACGTGACCGTGGGAGTACAATATACTCAGTGTACATTTGTTGACACACGTCCAAAACAAAATCCAATACATTGCATTGTGTTATTATTCTAATGTTGATTTAGTGGTCTAATTACATAATCCTCCTACATACCTCTGAGAAGAAAAAACAAGAAGAAAGTGGTCACAATCTTAACACAAAATCACATACACAAAATGAGTCTGTTTGTGGGGGAGGGAAGGGAAAAATCACTAACAAAGACAATGAAGATTGTAATAATTTGTAATCCACAATTGTAATATTAAGATTTCATTAAGAAATAAACAAGAAAAACAAAACAAAAAACAAAACAAATTGATGATGAGAATTGAGGATTACATGACAGAGGACACAGACAACTTTGCACGAGTTTTGCGAATGTGCCTTTGCGATCACAAACTGATGGCATGGATGGCTTCACCATTACCACCACCATCATCATCATCGCCACCAGCATTAGCAACCGCAACATCTACACACTCATACACAGTAAAGCATAAAACGAAAACAACACCAAAATCCTCTCTGATCAGAGTATGTGCATGCATGTGTGTGACAACCAGAGTATATACTATCATATCACCCAAAAAAGAGTATGCCTGCAGAGATCAAATGAGGGGAGAGAGAGAGAGAGAGAGAGAGAGAGAGAGAGAGAGAGAGAGAGAGAGAGAGAGAGAGAGAGAGAGGGAGAGAGAGAGAGAGTAAAGAAGAGAGAGGGAAAGAGATAGTAAAAAAGTCAAACTCGGATTTGGCAAGGAAACTGTTAAACTAAAAACAACAACAACAACAACGACTCTGCACTACATTTGGGGTGATACGATTGAACGGGCGACGTTGCACAATGATGATGAAAAGGACGACCACAAGCACAGACAGACACCACAAAGCCAAACGACGACGACGACGACAAATGCAAGCAGTAAACTAACTTGAAGAGCGATACACAAAAATTACGAGCCAACTTACATGTAAATGAGAGACATAGTCTTAATGACCAGTAACACTACATAACATGACAGAGCAGAGCATGAGAGTCTCAGACTCTCGATCATAAAAAATAATCAGGATAATTTATAAACAACAACACAATCAGATGATGACACTCAATTAAGCTGATGAATTGAGGGGGAGATTGACAACATGTAAAATCTGATGAAATTGGCGGACTTAAAGGCTTTCGAATGCACACACGCACACTCTGATTTACTACACGCTGAAATGATTTGAGGATTCAGTGATTGTGTCTCTGTGCATTGGCGAGTACTTTGCATGTGCTATACCGATCACAGTAGCATAACATAAAAGGGGTTCGTGCATTATGCATGCATTTTGAAGGTCAGTGCAAGTGCAAATACTTAATTATAGACATGCATTGGACTAAATGTTCAAAGACAAATCGACCATAAAGTTAACCAATCAAAAGCAATCAACGCCAATAGACATAAAATGCGGCTAATGTTTGATCTGAATGTAAAAGAGAAACAAATTTGCAATTCAAAAATGCCAAGAATCCGGATCCAAATCCCGAAATCAATTAACCACCATCGTCTGAGTATTTAACATAATTTCCTTCCTAATTGATTTTGTCGTCCTTGTTTACATTGAACATGTCTAAACACATGAACAGAACAAAACAACTCACAATTGAACACAAACACGCAAACATTCAAGGGCAATCATGCTAACAAACAGTTAACTTATAACTGTGCTTGTCTGTAACATGTTTGCAGACATGTGTTCGAATGCTTGATTTGCTTAATTGACTAAACGATTATTAATCGTTACTCTTACTTTTGACAGTGTTAGCAAAAAGTGGTGAAAGCTAATTGAGCTAGTGTCTGTTGATGATTGTGACTCAGAGACTTTGTCTGTTTTTCGACTAACGAGACTGTCTCTCCCTGGCTTTACGGTTGGTTGTTGTGATCTTTATAAATAGCCAACCTAACCTAAAATCGACCAGCTGTCGTCCAGACACACCAAAACGATGCGTCCAATGTGGGGATAGACACACGAAGACCATCCAAACCCGTGCCGTAAACTACAGAAGTGCTGCAACTGCCGAGTGCCACTCTTCCATCGCCCAAACAGCATCCAATGTCCTATCTACCTCAAGCATATCCAGATCGCCGAGGAGAACACCGACTTTGGTTGTCCCGATATGATCAATCAACCTCCACCACCTGAATCCCAACACACACCACCTACACCACCTACACCACACACACCACCTACACCACCAAACCCTCCACGAAATCCACCTGCGGACTCATCTCCTCAAGTGAACCAACCAACATCTCCACCATCACCCTCAATGGGCAACATCTCGACAACTCAAAACACCCCACCTGAGCCGAATGCAAGTCAAAGTCATCTATCAAGTCCCTCAGTGGAAAACCGCACTCGATACAGTACTCTGACTGAAAACAACTCAAGTGGAAATGTTGTACCAATTGTCCAAACCAAGCCATCTGACGACGAAATTGCTGACTTTGTCTCGAAATTGAAGAAGGTTGGCCCTGGCGGACGCAATGAGGCATTCAAGCAAATGGAGATAGATCTGTTGGCAAAACATGGAATGGTGCATCCTTTTCGGTCAAATTCATTGGCTCCTTTTTCACCAAACCCACCAAAACTCGGTTCCGGCAATCGGAACTCCGGTGAAGATCTAGCCAAACATGAGAAGGATGGCTCCGAGGTAGTATTCGACAAGTGCAGGCTGCGCCAGAAGAAATAACCACCTTGTAAATAATATTTTTCTATATATAGTTATTGTTTTTGTTTTCATTTTCTTAAATTCACAAACCACCAAAACTGTTTAGCACACCAAAACTGTTAAACCATTGTCTACCATTAATCTCTCTGAAATCAACACACCCTCTTGGAAATATTTGTACTACAACTTAAAGCAATGTAATCTTGCACTCATGCAATTTGTTTTGTCAAAAAATACTTTGTACGATTTATTGATCAATAAACTTTTCTGAAAAAAAAACCTAACCTAACCTAACAAAACCAACCAGACAGACATAGATAGAAAACATGGAAAAGTGAAAGTGCTCTAAATAGATGCGATGATGTGCACAATTGAGACATTCTCTTTCTCTCTCTCTCTCTCTCTCTCTCTCTCTCTCTCTCTCTCTCTCTCTCTCTCTCTCTCTCTCTCTCTCTCTCTCTCTCTCTCTCTCTCTCTCTCTCTCTCTCTCTCATCATACATAAACCAGTGAACAGTCGACCATAAAACAAGCCAAGACTTAAAATAAATAACCAAAATAACATGATCATTGTTACGTAACAAAGAAGAAATATGAGCAAACACCAGGCAATTCTGGTTTCAATCAACCGAATCAAAAGCTATCTTCTCAAATGCATTGTGTGCATTGCATGCATCCTATTAGTTAAAAGATGCATACCATACACCCGGAATTGTGTGCACAATGACTACACATACCACAAATGACTTGCATACCTTTCATTATTTCATTGTATAACAACATACAATGTAATGGTGTAATTTCAATCAAAAACCCCTTGCCTAATCAACTAAAACGTGTGCATGCAATTGCATACCTTTTGGGTTGTTGTTTAAAAGCTATGCTGCGGGGATGATTGACACATTAAAAGAGAGTCATATGCGTCGTGTTATGATGATGGACTGTCGTACTCGCACTGTACTCGCATATCATACATGTATAAGGCATTAGTACAGTAAGGCAATGGTGTCAAATTGATAGGGCAAGAGTGTGATATTTGTTTGCCCCCTTCAGTTGCCCCTCCTGTCAATCTTGACTCCCTTATCTTATCATTCTACTGTAATTCTAGCGTGTGTGTGCAATCTCAATGTGACAATATGATAACGAGCACGAAAATTGTCTCCATGGAGTGAAGACTGAGCAGAGAAAGTAAGTTTGACATTTTGTTGTTGGGATTAAGTTCAGTGGGGTATATCCGGGTTTGGTGTATATATTGACTGGCTGAGTGACTGAGTTTGTTTATGTGTGCTCTGTGACAAATCGTCTTTGTTTCACATTTTGACAAAATACGGTAAACAAGAGAGAGAGAGAGAGAGAGAGAGAGAGAGAGAGAGAGAGAGAGAGAGAGAGGTGAGGGAGAGAGAGAGAAGGAGAGAGAGAGAGACAGAGAGAGGGAGAGAGAGAGAGAGAGAGAGAGAGAGAGAGAGAGAGAGAGAGAGAGAGAGAGAGAGAGAGAGAGAGAGAGAGAGAGAGAGAGAGAGAGAGAGAGAGAGAGAGAGAGTGAGTGAGACGGAAAGTGAGTGAAAGAGAGAGAGAGAGAGAAGGAGAGAGAGAGAGAGAGAGAGAGAGAGAGAGAGAGAGAGAGAGAGAGAGAGAGAGAGAGAGAGAGAAATGCGCAAAGTAATGCCATCATCATCGAACTAGTTGTATCACTGTTTAGTGATGGTGTGGCATTGCATATGCACAACACTAAACCATTTACAATTAGTTAAACAAGTGACAGACAATGCACAACAACAACAAGCTAGCTGGTGGCCAACATAACGAATAGTGTCGGTGTCAATCAATCAAACACAAACACAAGTGATGTGTGTTCGGTTGCATATTGAGAGGAGTGTAGTGCATTGACTACTAGACTATTATGATTAGGAATGATATATGCCACTCGAGAGGATTCGAGAGGATTGGCCTGCTTCGGCAAAAAATGAAGACTAAGAAGCTTAAAACATTTTGAAGACCTATCCTACAACCTTTTAAAAGTGCTTCTGACAGATCAAAGTTGAGTGCTAAAAGTGCGTTAATGCAAATATGTTTGATGATCAAGTAGAAGTAGAGGCAGTAACTACGAGAACAAGATCAATCAAACAAGATTTTAATAAAAATCTAGATCGCTAAGTGCATAATGAGGTGCATCAGTAGGGGGTGATGATGAGTGTGCTGTCATTACGCAATTTAAATATAAAAAGAGTTTTTAATATTACGAAAGCTAATAATAAGAACACGATGTTTACTGGATAAGTAGCGGTTATGTCTTGGTGTTAATGTCAAGGGACTTACAAGATTCTTCTTGATGGACTTTTTGTTCTTTTGCGGTGCCGGAGGCGGTGGTGCATCGTTCGAATTCATGATGGCGCATTTGTGTGGGGATGAAAAGGGGCTGAGAGGTTATGTGATTGGCACAGACACACAAACACGAGCACACACACGAAGATCGACGGATTCAAAAAGTGGAAGATTCGATGATTCGTTGTTATTCAAAACGAGGAACTCGATTAAGTCGAACTTCGCTTGATTCTATATTGTTGAGGCTTGTTTTGAGTAATGCTATATATCCTTGATAAAATGGAATCCTAAAAAGGGAAGAAAACAAAATTGGAACAAAATTAGTAAAACAAATCAGATCTAGATTGATTTAATTTCGAATTCAAGCCACGTGCCGCGTGTATGTGTGATGATGATTGATTTGATTTGCTCAATAAGGAAAAGAAATAAAAATATGACATGAAGAAATAGTTCGAGAATATCGAATTTCGAACTCAACTGTGCACTAGTCGAACATGTGTTGACTACAAAATCATCATCTCTCATTTCATCACATTCGATTACTTCGATTGACCTGAAAATCGAAGAAACGTTTCAAACTCGATGACTTTTTGATTATGATTGAAGATGTGACTCGAACGTGTTCGCTTGAACTCTTCTTCTACTTTTCTTCCCCACAAAACGTTTACGCTAATGATCAAAATGCGATGAGGAGCACGACCAATAGGATCGAATCGATTTGTGTGTGATTTGTCTGTGATTCGTTTCATTCAGTGCTTCAGTGATTCAATCAATACTGCACACACACACACACACACACATTATAGTACTCACATGGTTGAGTGTGCTGTATATGTGTTGATTTGTTTTCTAAACATTCACACAGACACTGATTGATGACAACAAAAGTGATTCGATCGAAACGAGCCAGCGAACACAACATCGAACGATGACCTATTGCGGCCTGATGATGATGATGAGCATCACCGAACATTATGTGTGTATGCTAACAAAATAAACAAAGTATTGATTGTCCCTTGAGCTGTATTCGATTTAGCATTGTATGTTTGCACAGAGTACACGCATGAATATGCTGCAAGGTGCTGTTGTTGTTTTTATATTATTTGTCCCCGTTGGCCACTAGCACACACACACAATCAATTGTGCAAATAATCTACGATTCGATCCATGAGATGATGCCTCGAGACATATATTGCAAAAAGCAAACATATGGTAATATAAAATTGAGATTTGCTGATCGAGGGTTAGGGAACTCAATATAACGCCATGAGGGATTTTCCCTTAAGAGGAAAAGATGATGATTGGCAGCTAATTATACTGATGATTCACATATTGACATAAAGGCTCAAGGCTAAAGTCAAATAAAACAAAATTGAAAAAATTACAAAAGTATCAAAGTACCAGAGAACCAGAGAAACAATGTGCCAGAGAAACTAAGTGCCTAATTGCCAGAGGAACAGAGTGACAGAGGAACAGTGTGCCAAATTGCCAGAAGTACAATGTGACAGAGGAACAAAGTTCCAAATTGCCAGAGTACCAATTTTCCAAAATACTAAAGTATCAAAGCATTAGAATGCCAGAGTGCCAAAATAATCAAAAAATTTAATTTCAAGTAAGAGAAATGAGACACAAAGTGACACACCTGTTATGGCAAAAACATCTGTTCACTCTCGATCACGCAGTCGATTGATCGAAATGAGCGATAATTCTCGATAATTCTAATAATAAATCACAAATGCAAGCGAACATTCACGAAGAGGAAAACATTTTACACACAAACACTATCGATTATCCAAAGTGGAAACAGAACACAGAGGACAAAACACAACACATAGCATAGCACACACACAGAACGGATGCAAAGTAGTGATCGGAATGTGACATACAGAGTGTGTGTGTGTGCACAGCACAATAGATTTGACTAGATTGGTCATATATATATTGTAATATAATACGCAAACATTTTTGGTTCTCGGAATGAAATGCTGCGCTTACACTACTTTACACTACTCAATCACTCAAACATAGAACAATCCTCAACAATCCAACTCGTGGGTATATTACTAGGCAATACTCATCGTATACTCGTACATTACTCTACTCTACAGTGGCAGACGGTGGTGGTGTGTAGTGATGTTTGGGTGGCACAGTGATGGCTTATTGCAATATGCAATCTCAAGTGGCTTGATTAAATCGATTTGTGTATGTGTGTGTTTGTGTATGAGAAGGGATGCGAGTGCTTACCTTTGTTGGGATTAGGCAGATGAATCGAAGTATGAGGAATGGCTTGATAGAATAGCTCGAATGGAATAGTACACACACACACACGAGAACACGAACCAGCATGGCAGACTATGCCATCGTGGTGAAGGGAATTTGCACTAGTAGATTGAGATGAGAGTTGAGAGATGAGGAATGTGTCACATCACACACACGAGCACACAGGACTGTGCACACCATCAACAACGAGTGTCATCATCAGAGCGCTCCGTGCACATACGACAACTGACAATACATCGGGTGGCCAAGTAAAAGTGTTCACGACGGGGACAGTTCAGTTGGTGATCATCATCATCAGCAGCAACAGCAGCATCAGCAAGAGCACACACTCACTCACTCACAATGTACAAGGTGGTCGGCGTGGTGTGTCTGTTTGAATGTGAGCACTGCTGCGGCTTGCATAGTACTCAATACTACTCAAGTTCTCTCGCTCTCGAGTTGGCCAACGGCCATTCGTCGTAATTTTGCGTTGTGTGCTGCGAGTGCGAGTATGAGATGACAAAGAGTGGTGACTGTGAGTGGTGAGAGCAACTGTTGCTGTGCCTCCTCCCTTCCACCTCATCGTGCATGCCATCAGTGTACTTCTACTGCTGCTACTACAACGTCCATTTAGTTATTTAGTTTCATACCTCCAGGTGATATGATTAGTTTGACCACTCAAACTCGATTGCCGGATGTATGAACAAGTATGGGCCAAACCACATACAAACGCGAATTGAGGAATAACTTATTGAACACGCACACCCGGTCGTTTTGTTCGGCGCAATTTAGTTGCTGCTGCTGCTGCTGCTGCTGCTGCTGCTGCTGTGGTGGCATTTTTGACTGCCTGCGACGATTGCAACTGACGACGACCACGACTAGTTGTGCACACTACGACTGCATTGAGATTGACTTACGGAGAGAGATACGAGGGAGAGAGAGAGAGGAGCATTCGACCAGTCACTAATATGTTCACTCTCCCCTGTCCACTTTTTTTTCACTACCTTCACAACCTTTCTCCTTCTCGTTTTTTACACTTAATTCGAGCCTCTCGTTCATCTTCATTTTTGCTTGTTGTTCCTTCTACCTTCACACACACACACACATACAACTGACAGTTGAGAGTGAGACTGGACAGGCAGTTTTGCGCCATTACTGACGGGCCAGTGCACATACCTCACACCATAAACTAACACTGCCACACCACACTCGCACAACACAACTGACTGGCTGACAGGGTGCGTGTGTGTGTGTGTGTGTGTGCAATCATTCATCGGTTGGCGGTCTCGTCCAAGTCATAAATCCTTGTTTCGTTTGTTCGTTGCATTATAAATTAGCTTGAGGCGCGCCGGCATAGACACACATTGACATTCCTGCCACGAAGGGTGGTTTGATTGTGAACCGATAGAGGCCGACTGTGTTCGCGGCCAAGTTATTTAATGTAATGTTAAAGATTGGCAAAATTGGCATTTTGGTTGTCGGATTATTTGGTTTCTCTGTCATTTGATAATTTCCGGACTGGCTATTTGGTAGTTTGACTATTCGGCCACACTGCCATTCGGGCATTAGGTCATTTGGCTGTCGGACTGACTGGCTATTTGGTAGTTTGACTATTCGGCCACACTGCCATTCGGGCATTAGGTCATTTGGCTGTCGGGCTAACTGGCTATTTGGTAGTTTGGCCATTTGGCCACTGCCATTCGGGCACTTGGTCACTTGACTGTCGGGCTATCTGGCTATTTGGTAGTTTGACTATTCGGCCACTGCCATTCGGGCACTTGGTCACTTGACTGTTAGGCTATCTGTCTATTTGGTGGTTTGACCATTTGGCCACTGCCATTCGGGCACTTGGTCACTTGACTGTTAGGCTATCTGGCTATTTGGTGGTTTGATCATTCGGCCACACTGCCATTCGGGCATTTAGTCGTTTAAATGTGGGACAATTTGGTTATCTCACTAATAACCTTACGATTTATCACGATGTTTACCAATCCAAAATAAAGTTGTACGCGATATTTATGGATCGCATTGATAAACTTTCGATAAGAAAACAATAGAATTTTATATATGACGTTACGTTTTATTAGCCAATGGATACAATAGTATAGAATAACACACAAACATATATATGTTCTAATCTAAACTCTAAGATGTTAACAAGTTATCGAGTTGAAGTCATCTTGTGTTGTGTTGTGAAGTCTTGTACTGGACATTTGGTGTTTGAACAAACATAAAAGGCACTGAATAGATGTTAGATAGATGGATAAGAGTTTTACATGTAATTTTGGTTATTGTACAATAATGAGAGTGGACACGCTTTTTAGAATCAACGATTCAAGAACTTGGTAGTGTTCTCTTGCATGTTGTATGTGTGTGTGTTCGAATTATTATGAAGTAAAAGGGAGAAATTTAGGAAACTATATTACAGAAAGGTGTTGAAGATTCACCGGTTGGCTGTACTGGTAGTGGTACACCAGTGGGAACCTTGCTTGAGTGATGTCCACTCATGGAAGCAATCATCAAGCATTTAGTAAACTTGTCAGTCTTGTAGCCCCTTTCGCGTTAAAGCGATATGAGATAAAAGGAATAAGGTATATAATGAATAGCATGTAGAGAATATGGAATATTTGAATAGATATACACTTGGCCCTAAGTGCTTCAAACTTGCAACTAGGAACTCAGAACTCGAAACTTGCAGTATCTAGAAGTCAGTTCTTAGAAGTCTGTACTTGGATCTAAAAGCTTAGCACTAGCCAAGTTAAGCATAGCATTCGATATAAACTCAATCATGCATCTCATAAAGATATATAGATTATATTTAGATAGAATAAGCAATATATAGAATATATAATAAATGTAACGTGTGTGTCATATATAAGAAATATTATGGTTTGCATTAAAGAAAGAAAGCATATTAAGCTTGTTGTTGTTGATATAACATCATGCACATACACACTCAGGTCACAGTTGAATATGAGTGAGATAGGGAGATAGAGAAAGAGTTGGATACTCGAAGGAGTACGGCCTCGACTTCATTATAGAGAGAGTGAGGGTGCATCAATACTCGTGTGTTTGTGTGTGTTGCTGTGTGCATGTAAACGATCCAAATCAATAAGAAATAATGAGATTATAGATAATAAGGTAATTAAAGATAAGAAAAAAAGCAAAAAGATGTGTATGTTGTCTGTGTTGGTGTGGTGTGTATGGTGGTTTGAGATCAGAAACGGTTAATAGAAGGAGAATCCATAGATGCGACTCGCTTATCGGATCGCATTCTCACACAGAAGCGACACCACCCGATCGGTCATCTGGGTTTTCTTCTTTTGGTCCTTTGGTTCACCGAAACCGTTGCCACCACCACCGACACCATTACCCATGCCCGGTCCACGACCCTTCGGTGGCATCTTTGGTGCATTGAACAGCTGTCCCATTGACTTCTTGAGCGCATCCCCAAAGTGGTACATCTTGCCAATCTCGTCAATCGGTCCCAGGTTCTGGTTGTTGTTGTTGTTGCCGTTCTTGCCGTTCTTCGAGTGACTGTGCTCGAGCGCACCCACACTGATCGAATTCGAGCGACGGAACATGCCTGGAGCTGAGGTGGACAGGGGCGAGTGGATCAGATACGGATGGCGTTCCACCTCTTCACGTTCGTGCCCGTACGAGGGCCCGTAGCCACTGCTGAATGACGAAGTACGGAAGCGACCACCACCACTGCCAGGAGGAATGTTGAGCGCCTTCGACGATTTGCCATATCCGCTTCCGCTGTTGGCCATATCGATTGGTGAATAGGGCGGCGAGGAGTCCACCGTGGAGGCCCCCTCGGAATTCACCGACATGGAGCGGCCAAAGCCGAAGCGAGACTGAAGTGAGCTGCCAAAGTCGATCGAGTGGTGGCGAGGCTTTTCACCGTACTCTGAGGTCTGGCGCTGCTTCTGAATCCACACGGCGTCCGATTGATCACGGCTCGACATGATTGCTGCTACTTGTTAACTCTGCTTGAACGAATGCTCGAATGCACACACAAATGTACGAGAATACTTTACGGTTGTACAGGAAGGATGGACAACCAAACGATGAGGCAAGTTCAGGAAATGAAGAAGAAACTGAGCCTGCAAATGACAAACGAAAAACAAAATTGATTAACAATTTAATTAACATTATTTAATTAAAACGCTTCTATATAGACGCACACATACACACACACGATCATAGAATGGAATGTAGATGTAGATGTACATTCAATCAATGTTCTATATATAATTGAGTGATGTATAAACACACAACACAACGGGATACTCGACATGAAATCGAATCGATTGCACCGATTGGGATGTGTGTCTGTGATTGCATTGAATGATGTTTGTCTGATGAATGTTGTATGAATCTGTTTTTGTCAACAACATCAGGGTCAATTAGGCTATTAGGTTGTAATGGCATCATGTTGTGTTGTGTTGTGTTGTGTTATGTTAAGCTATGTGTTTGTGATTTAGTGCTGGGG
>JAKIJQ010000049.1:327500-335000 GCA_023373905.1 Rhizoglyphus robini | reverse complement strand
GCATACTTTTGCATAAATCACACAAGGCCGTTTTTGTTTGTACTCAAAAGGATTAGGGCGCCTAATGAAAATAGACGCCCTTGTCCAAAGGGTAGTACAACTTTTAATTTAGGAAGGCCATTTGAAAACGATTGTTCCACTTTTCGCCCCCTGAACGAAATTTAGGTTAAAGGCTTCTTTGTTTTTAACCAAATCAGCAGAACAACAATATAATATATGCGAAGTTGTAAACATCGCAAGACATTGCCAGACTTTTCCTTCTTCTTCTACTTCATTGCCACACAGTCATGATCTAAATTTTGTCTGAGTGCATGAACTCTCTCACTACTTTTGCACAACACAAACAAACTTCTACTAGTGACTACGTGTACAAACGCGTTGTACTTTCACACCGCACTCTGTGTGTTATGTTTCTTACTTGAGGTTACGTAGGTTTAGTTGGTTAATATGTTTGAGTTTGCGGTTGAGTGCGGTCACGTATGCACAACACACAACTCAACACACTCAACAGACACGTGCGCATTGTGTGGGATTTCTCTTTTTGGTGGAAAGTTTCTTCTTCTTTTTGTATGCGATTGACTTTATATGCTAATACTAGTAACTAACTAACAAGTGGCGTGATAATGACAAATTAGTGCCATTTCATCTATTTTTAGGTTAAGTAATAAAAGGGATGCAATAAAGAACGCAAGCACTCATGGCCTAATAGCTCTCAATTAGCCAATAATAAGATAATGAACCGAACTTACCTTAATAACTTCACACCCACAACACCGTCGTGAACTCAAAACTCTAAAGTTCCCGGAAAGTGATATGTCCCAGATCGGCACTTGGATAGAGATGATTCAAATCGATTTCAAAATCAAACTTGGTCTTCCTCTGTTGTGGCTCCTGCTTGCGATTGTTGAGATGATGCACACTCTTGTAGTTGTAGAATCCAGATTCAGGGTTACTCATTTTACTTGGGGAGCGCGTTTATATTTCACAAAGATCTATTGATGGAATACAAATGCGGATTAGATCAATAAGGTATTGAATGTGCAATTAATATATGTTCAATCGATAAAGTAAGAGTGAGAGAGAGAGAGAGAGAGGGAGAGAGAGAGAGAGAGAGAGAGAGAGAGAGCGAGAGAGAGAGAGAGAGAGAGAGAAGAGAGAGAGCGAGAGAGGGAGAGAGAGAGAGAGAGAAGAGAGGGAGGGAGGGAGAGAGAGAGAGAGAGAGAGAGAGAGAGAGAGAGAGAGAGAGAGAGAGAGAGAGAGAGAGAGAGAGAGAGAGAGAGAGAGGGAGAGAGAGAGAGGGAGAGAGAGAGGGAGAGAGAGAGAGAGAGAGAGAGAGAGAGAGAGAGAGAGAGAGAGAGAGAGAGAGAGAGAGAGAGAGAGAGAGAGAGAGAGAGAGAGAGAGAGAGAGAGAGAGAGGGAGGAGAGAGAGAGAGAGAAGAGAGAGAGAGAGCGAAAGAGAGAGAGAGAAAGAGAAGAGAGAGAGCGAGAGAGAGAGAGCGAAAGAGAGAGAGAGAGAAGAGAGGGAGGGAGGGAGGGAGAGAGAGAGAGAGAGAGAGAGAGAGAGAGAGAGAGAGAGAGAGAGAGAGAGAGAGAGAGAGAGAGAGAGAGAGAGAGAGAGAGAGAGAGAGAGAGAGAGAGAGAGAGAGAGAGAGAGAGAGAGAGAGAGAGAGGGGAGAGAGAGAGAGAGAGAGAGAGAGAGAGAGAGGGGTTTGAGGAAAATAGCTAGAGGGAAGAGGAATATGAGTCGAAGAAGAGAGTCGCATAGAAGGGAATTCTAAGGAAGTAGATCCTAATTTTAGGAATCTCATAAAGTAGGTTCTGAATGACAAGAATCCTAAACGAGAGGATCCTGTGACGAAGAATGAAGGAGAGAGGTCACCGAGATAGCCAAATTTCCAATTATCTGGTTGTGACATACTACCGGGATGATAGTAACATCAAAAGAGGGAGAAAGCGAGAGTCGAGGACAAAAGAAACCAAAAAAGATCATGTAAACAGCGAGTGATCACTGATGATATCACTTGTGTGTCTGTGATTGTGTGTTGAGTGCTCTGGCTAAAGACCTGACCGCTGAGTGCGTGCACAAGCAAGAGAACGATAGATAGCACACACACACACACTCATGTTAATGATACAAACGTTACATGATATGTGTGCAAAAATGTCGACAAAGGGCAAAAGGTCTGTATATGGCATGTTTAGGTTAGATAAAAGTAGGGAGTGAAACTGGCTTTTAGGTTAGGTCATACTGATTGTGCTAATATAAATACACGAGCTGAACGAAATTATCATCCCATCCAGTTACGTAACACACACACACACATGATGTGCATAGTAATGAATGATCAAGTCCAAGTTACTATGTTTGATCTGATCTCGATAAATCACTGCATTCTATGAATGTGTGTCTACATATGTAAAGAACCACACACTTCATTGAAATTCACACACGTCAATGGGACTGTTTGAATATACTAACATATTCGCTAACATATACACAAAGTAACGATAAACATCATCATCTTTTTACAAGTCAAGTGACAAACCAGACAGACAGCCTTGCTTACTCGCACTCACTAACTCACTGCTCGCCATTCAACATTCAAAGTCAATGTCATAGTTGATATTGTCGAGTATGTGTTGCAACGACACACTTGTCGCAATCCGTGGCAAACACTCAATATAATAATAATCGATTTGTATGCACACTGTATAAGTGATGCGTAACACTGTTTCGGGTTATATTTAGCTATTCGAACTAAAATATGACATTCAGAGTTGCTTGGCACTTTTGTCGCATAAATATGATGATAATTCTGGTTCTAGCACATCAATAATAAGTGACTTGTAGAAATTGAATGTATATATTCATATATATCTTAATTAAGCAATCTTGGACAAAAGTGTGCATTCACTCGACCAAACACTTAAGCACACTTCGATGGTGCGATATCGCACACAGACACATACTGAACACATGATGTGTCTGGGCAAAAGTTCCTGATTGTGCACAAATCCTGTTTTCGTTTCGTTGTATGTTCACTTACTTGTTTAATCAAAAAACGAGTACATTCGTTGATTTTTGCGTTTGCACCAAGGCACGAGACTTGGAAATGTGTAAGATTGTGGCCACTGATTCGATCGATAGGGTGCAATTTTACTTTGTACCTATATTTATACTCTGACACTCGGGCACTCGGGCACTTTGGCACTGGCACAGGCACATTGGCACATTCGATCATTGGCACTCGGGCAATTTGGCACTGGCACTGGCACATTGGCACATTCGATCATTGGCACTCGGGCACTCGGGCACTCGGGCACTCGGGCACTCGGGCACTCGGGCACTCGGGCACTGGGGCACTCTGGCACATCGTACATTAGTACTTTGGCACACACGCTATTTAGTACCAATTTTCATTAACATCTATTTGTACCAAGTTTGTTTGTATTCTACTTTGTACTTATTCTACGATGTACTTTGGAACTTTACCATAGCACAAACCTAAAAGTACACACAAACAAATTTCCACAAATGTACAATTGCGCAAGTGACTTATGGAGGTAATCACGACGAGTAAGAAAGTCATCACAGCGCCGTTTATTATCGAAAAACACAAAACCGAATGGATTCAATAGACACACACAAACGGACTAATCGATTGTATCAATCCTTTTCTGTCTGTCTAGCGAACATATTTCACTTTTAGCTTGAAAGACACGAACAAACATGACCTGAGAAGCTATTCGAATAGTAGTGTGATAAGATTGCAAAGACTACCGACACTCGATTATGAACATGTCGTGATAGAACAGACAGACAAAAGTGTGTGTGCATGTTTGGCAATGCAACTATGGAAATTGTTACAAACTAGCAATAGAGTAAATGACGATAAGATTGTGTGACTGCAAAAGTATTCGAGTAATGTGTTCTTATCATAACTGAACATCTCCCTCTCTCTCTCTCTCTCTCTCTCTCTCTCTCTCTCTCTCTCTCTCTCTCCCTCTCTCTCTCTCTCTCTCTCTCTCTCTCTCTCTCTCTCTCTCTCTCTCTCTCTCTCTCTCTCTAACTCACTCTCTCTCTCTCTCTCTCTCTCTCTCTCTCTCTCTCTCTCTCCCTCTCTCTCTCTCCCTCACTCTCTCTCCCTCTCTCTCTCTCTCTCTCTCTCTCTCTCGAACATTTTCGCGACCTCAACTCATCCCCTTAACTCTCGAAATCATCAATAAGAAGACCATTAAACACTAATCTTAATGTGCTATATTACATGATGATTTTAATGGGGATTTTCTGTTGTTTTTGCGTGTTTAGTGAGCGCACGATTGAGCTTTGTACGCTACTGTTTGCGCGTGAGAATTGATTCGAAATAATAGATTAGAGATAAAAATATGGAAAAGTTTGTACACTAGTGGGTTAATAAATCAGGCTACGTGAGATACTAAAGAGACAAAAGTACAAGTACTAATCCAACTAATATACTCGAGACTCGTTTCCGGTTCCTTTTAAAGAAAGTCTATTACTACGATTTAGTTAACACACGATGCCTTATCAACTCACGATTAATAACAACATGATGACATTTCTAGAGCAAAATATAATGACAAAATCGAAAACAACAACTGCGATATATTACTCAATCCGATCGGGGCTTGCCTTCTGCTCAAAGAGTAGACTTTGTCTGACTTTGGTGCGTGTTGACTTACAACAGTTTTGTATTGTCACTAATTTTGTCCAAAACCAAAACAAAAAGTCACAAGTCACCATGTCTAGTACCAAAATCAACATCCAGCAACATTATCATCATCAACTGAGAGAGGTGCGACATTACACAACACAGACACACTCGCACTAGACGTAAACAAACCGAAAAAGTCTTCCATACAAATCGACTTTTGCTTAACTTAATTTTTCTGAATTGGCAAACAACAAATAGCACATTTGTTACACAACCGAGTAAATCAGCAAACACACACTCACATTAAATGAGTATTTTCCTCCATCTAATCGCACACAAATGATAATCGAGATAGCGATCGAAAGGTTCAAAGTCTTTCCTCTCTATGGAGAGGCTAATTGAGCTTGTTTCGTGTTTGTTAGTGCCTTATCTATCTTGGGCTTGCTCGCCTCAAGAGGGACTCAGACATGCTGTTTCTACTCATTTAATCAAAGATACTCGGATTCGATAACTTTAAGACTAGTGTGTTTGTGTACGCGCGCGTTTACTTACTCGAAGTAGAGTTTGATGTCGGTAAATAAAGAATGTTGGTGACTCGGCTTGAGCTGTAGTTGTATCGATGTCAGTTCGATGTTTGGAAATTGGTTTGGTTTTGACGGTTGATCGAGAGATGTCAGACAGAGTCAGAGAGCGTAGCACTTGTCACTGGATGCAAATTTGAGAAGCTAAGTTAAGTCACTAATGGTGAGTAATCACGTTGTTGGTTAGTTGCGTTGTTGCGAGTTGGAGGCGAGCCTCCAAACTGAAAGTGCTTTTTGAGGCACAAACGACTTATAAGACGTTTTGCTCTTAGTATTGCTATTAGTGTCTCAAACCCCTCTCACACTCATTGACACACTCACTCAATTTTGCGTTAGTACACACACACACACACTCTCATTAGTACATACACATTACCTCTTTGTAGTCACGTAGACCACTGCTGCTGCTCTATTTTTCCACAGGGACACACTCTCTCAGAGTCACACAGAGACGGGACACACACACACACGGGGATCGGGTTCGTCGTTCGATGTTCAGGTCAGTGGGACACACGTACGCAGTTGTGTTTCTTCTTTCTTGGTTGCCCTAGGTAACCAAATTTGTCTTGGTTTTTGGTGGATCGATTCGAGAGCGCGAGTGAGAGAAGGAGAGAGAATGACGAGAGAGAGTCAGAATCATACGATTGGGACGGTCTTTCGCACGATTGCCCTGCGTAGGAGTGGAGCTATCGCTGTCACTTAAAACTGGTGACCGGACAATCAAATGGAACTTAACTTGAGAGATACGCACACATACAGAATCGAATAGAAACATATATATACGATAGAGCTGACAGGACGAATCTAACGAGAGCGCCACACAGTAATGTAATGGTAGTTGTTGTGCGATGATGATGACGAAGGACAGAACTCGACTCACAGGCACACACTCAGGCAAACGGGCATGGACAGACTGACAGCGAGCGAGAACGAACAAGAAGACAGCACAACACACGATCGCTCATAATGGAAAGGGCACATTTGGCCGATCGTTCTCCTCTTCTGCCTCTCTCGCTTTCCTCATCGGTCGGTCGCGGTCGCATAAAGCCAACTCGACATACAGCAGTGACTCACTCACTCACTCACGCACAAAGTGCAAAGGCAAACGAGAAAAGAGAAAAAAAGGAGAGCGAAACTCAAAATGCACAGAACATGTAAACATGCTTGCATGGCATGTGATCGGTGATCGAAAAGTACACAACAGAATGAGCTTCGATTTGAGCGAAATGAAAAAGTACGTTCGCCGTAAGGAATCGGTCAATCGATCAATTTAACAAATGAACTTACTACTAAGCGAACACTAATGAAATAAAGTAAAGTAGAACTCACTGACTGTCAGCGGTCAAATAGCGGACAGCAATAGGGAAGCCATTGGACATACTACAAATGGGACACTTTAATGCCCTTTAACTTTAATATTTGACATGTTTTGCTCGCATTCGCATGCAGTTGCGATACGTCACATTGCCAATGATTCATTGTCATCGATGACACTTCTTAATCACACTGACAAGGAAGTGTTTGTGTGCATTCTCAAAATGTATATTCAGTCACCTATTGTGCGATTCATTAATTGTGCAAATCACTATGAAGTGTCACTTTGTATAGCATGAAGCATACATTTCCACGTACTGCACATGTGTTTACATTCACAGCATGCGAATGTATGCATGTTGTTGACATTTTCCATGCATTTGTGTATGTATATTGGCCTATTTCTGTATATGAATGTATGAATCACATGCGTTTAATTATTGTTGGCGTCGTTCTGTTCTATGGCCGCTTGTCAGCTTGTCCATTATATTTGTGCGATTGGCCAATTTCGAACGCTGAAAGAGAGGGAGAGAGAGAGAGAGAGAAACAGATAGTGAGAGAGAGAGAGAGAGAGAGAGAGAGAGAGAGAGAGAGAGGGAGTGAGAGCGATTGAGAGCGAGTGAGAGCGAGTGAGAGCGAGTGAGAGCGAGTGAGAGCGAGTGAGAGCGAGTGAGAGCGAGTGAGAGCGAGATGAGAGCGAGTGAGAGCGAGTGAGAGCGAGTGAGAGCGAGTGAGAGCAGTGAGAGAGGAGAGAAAAGAAAGAGAGAGAGAGAGAGAGAGAGAGAGAGAGAGAGAGAGAGAGTGAGAGAGAAAGAGAGAGAGAGAAAGAGAGAGAGTGAGAGAGAGAGAGAGAGAGAGAGAGAGAGAGAGAGAGAGAGAGAGAGAGAGAGAGAGGGAGAGGGAGAGGGAGAGCGAGTGAGAGCGAGTGAGAG